>JAOXNH010000004.1:6413859-6434025 GCA_028566575.1 Bartramia longicauda
CTGTATCTGTTATATGAACTGAAACAATACAAAAGAAAGGAACTCCAAGTGTTCTTCACTGTTAATCCTCCTGAATATTTTCTTTTCAGGGAGGCATGTAACAGCTAAATTATTCTAAGGAAATCTACCACAGTCCTGTTAAAACCAAACTACCAATTAGTGCCATTTTCTGGATTTCTTATTGGTCCCTTGCTTTTTGTCCATTTAGCCTATGAATTTCTAACATCATGTCTAATATTTTTATTGCTCACATTGGAATTGCCACAGGATAGTATTTACCAGACATTCATAAAAAAGAAAAACCCTATAAAACTTGCATGAAAGTCTTCTCAAGGAATGCTGGAAGCTTAAAGGAGGATTAAAGAGGTGCTTGGAAGTGGGTAGTCCTTTTGATCAGAGTTGGACTAGCTTAACTAATAGATCTGTCTTCCATCTATAAATTACGACTCTTTATTAAATAATTTGAAAGAGGAAATTCAAACATCTTCCCTTATTTTTCTATATGTAACTGGCATCTCAATAAACAAGTGTAATCACATATTTTGAAGAACATTGTAAATCACTCTCCTCTCTAACTAGTTTTCAGTAAAAGCATCATTTTATGCTCCTGATTTTTGAAGCTGACGTTATTAACATTATACATTATGCCTAAAACAATCGGAGAAAATAGAATTTATAAAACAGAAATAGAAAGTGTCCAGAAATGAAAAGGTAAAACAATAACACACTCTGAAACATTCATCAAATCATATTAGCAATAAATTTTAATCAACAGTATGTCACTTTTCATTGAGTGAATAAAGAGATGCTATGCTATTCCCACTTACTGACATAACCAATTTTTCTGTAACGCTGGTTATATTATCAGTTGAACTTTCAACTTAAATCAGAAGCAGCAGGATAAAATAAAATTGAAATAGGAAAAAATCAATGCAGAAGAGTGTGGAACAGTGTGTGTGTCCAAGAAGCAAATTGTTCAAAGAAGGTATAGCTGCAAAAGATGTATTAAAGGCCTGAAATGAAAGTCCATCCCTGTCAAGTCAATGGAAGTTTTTCCAGCAGCTTAAGGCACATGGACAATCCCTGAGTGATTTGCAAAGGGCCAGGCATACAGCTGAGCGTGCTGTACTTATAGAATTTGCCTTGCCAAGGCTTACTGCAGGTGTCTACATGCAGCGAACCAAGAGAAGTGAAACATCCTGAAGATATATCCAAGTCAGCATTAACCTTCTCACCCTGGGTACATACTGTTGAACTTAGCCCACAGCTTAACCCATCCCTGAAGAAGAGAGCCCTGTGATGCCACAACTACAGGATGATTCGTATCCAGGCTTCCCAGCTGAAAGCTGACTTCTGCCAGCTCAGGATCTGTCTCCTTAAATCATCCCTTATTATTCCAGTGATATAGGAAAACTATTTGAATAATGTTCAAAATAAAATTAATAATCTTTCTTGGCCTTGGGGAGAGAATTCCACTTGTAGGTTATCAGTCAAAAGCCAGATCTCCTGCCTTCACAGGGCAGTCTTAAACAGTGATGTGTCTAACAATTAACAACTACAATGTGAAGAAACTACTAGTGATACTACTATTAAACTCACTAGCAAACTAAGATTACAAAAATAATCCTATAATAAGAATAAAAATTCATCTGCAAAATGCTGCTGGCCTCTAATAGCATTTGGATGTTGGAGTACCACCATTTAGACTGGGCAGAAGACTAACTACACACTACCACAATGAAGCAAAGGGTAGTTTGCTCTTTCCCACATAAAGCTAATATTTTAGGAGTGATAACTTAACAGAACAGATATTACCAGCATGGTCTCCATATTCTCAGCAGAAAGAAAGAATTTTTCACACCTCCATTTTGTGCCATTTGAGTAACCAAAGGATTTATTTTTAATTTTTTTTTTATTTTAAAATTAAAATTTAAAATAAATTAATTTAAAATTAATTTTTAATTTTAAAAGCAAATTTAACAACTTTGCTTTGTTGCCTGTCCGCTAAGTGATAATGCTTTACTAATTAAAAGAAGATAGCTGTCTGCTTTGAATCATGTTAGTCTCAACATTAAAACTCAGAGGTCTGATGGAGAGCAACGCATCTTTCTTTTGCGGAAAGAGTTAGAAAATCCTTTTCTTTGGCAGACTTCATCTTATACTGTTTGCACTCTTCCCTCTATCTGTTTGGCCATATAGCTATACTCTTTAATGGAAGAAGTTAAAAGAAAAGTTGATAATAGCATTCTGAAACTATTAATTAAAACCTGAAGTATTCCCCCTTGGACTGAATGGCTCACTGTATTTCTAAAGGCAAATAATGATACTGAGATCCAAAGTAATCCATCCTCAATGACTACCACTCCTTGTCATTTGATTGCCTCGATACAGTAGATAAATTCCAATGGCTTCAGTTCAATTTGAGGCATATGAGTGTGAAGAGCACAGTAATAATAAAACCAATTGACTTAAACTGGCTCTGCATGTGGAAGTGACTACAAGCGATATCTCTTCTTCCACTGTTAATATAGGCAAGTAGATTATATTTTTGCATTGAGTTCCGTAACTATAAAATAATTAAAAATAGTCTTACAGATACCTAGAAATAAAGCTTAATATCAGGACTAGGCCTATAAATACCAAATATATATATGCTATAAGTTGATTAGCCATGGACATCCCTGAAAGTCAATTTAAATCAACGGGAGCACACAGTCGTACAACGGAGCCTTCAGACATGCTTACCTTCGAGTTCATTAAATAACTTCATCTTTCTAAACAAGCTGGCGCAATTTGCTCTTCCACAGAAAAATATATCTAAAAAATATAAGTAAAATGAATGTAAACCAAACCAAGGACAAACAGCAGAGAGGACAAGAAAATAAAGGTATTTACCAGCAAGCAAAACAAAGAACAGTGTGAAATGATGTCAAAAAAAAAACAGGCTAAACAACTTATTAACAGAATCACACCAAAACAAAGGTTAATGAACAGTGAAAAGCTTTTATCTTCAGCTTATATTGAAATAAACTTTAAAACAGCTCTTGCAAAAGAAAGGACTGCAGCTGTGGCAATCCCACTCCACATTAAACTGTCTCTTCTTGAAATTCTCTGCTCCCCAAGGTAACTGATCCCCAGGGAGGCAATCTGAAATTATGGCTAACGTAAAAGTCAATGGATTTGAAAGGGACATTCTCTTCTCATCAGGATAAATCAAAGATACAGTCTCAAAGGAAAAAAAAAAAAACCCTGACCCTCTGCATATGAAGAGGCCTCATGCATATTCAAGCATATGCTTCATCACAGCTTACAGCATCCTGGTCCTGCCAGGTCTTCCCTACCTCCTTGTTCCGTGTGTTCGGAACAGCCATGATTCCTGCTGTATTTCACTCTATTCACAGACCAGTGATGAAGAATCATCAAAAATTATCCCTATGGGTTCTCAGCTGAGGATATTTTAACTTCAGTTAAGACCTTTGGCATCAAAATGAGGGTTATTGTGTTTTCAGAGGCATAAGCACATCCTGTGGTTCCATGGACATTCAGGGAGGTGTGGGTTCAGACCACTTTGGAGATGCTAGCTATTCCAGGTTCAAACCTGTACATGAAAGTCAGAAAAGGGAAACTGTATGGAGATCTTAGGGCATACAAAGACAATGTTACTCCACTTTAAAACGCTATATGGTTGGAATATCATCTCTAAACCTCTGGAATGTAATTTGGATTTCAAAACCCTGATGACGTTTCATAGGATTAGCTGCAGTACTCTGGTGTAAATTTTATCTCAGATATACTTATTCTCCCTCTGTAGCTGAGCACACGATTTCCGTTCACTCTTGGTCATAATCTACCATGAATCACTCTTTCCTACCATAGTCCCTCCACCACACTCCACTTTTGGAAGGCTGCAAATTAATTTGGGACTAGGGCTATTACAAAATCCAGTATTGCTGCATAAACCTACAGCCAACTGAATAGACAGCAAGTTTGCAAATTATTAATCATCATTTTCAGCTTCCTGGGAGCAGGAAACAAGGTCATTTTATGGGCAGAACGTAAGAGTCCCTATTTATTCTCCTTTAATTTTGCCTCCTGTTAGCTCTCCTATTGGAAGTCTAAACCAAAGTTTTTACCCTTTCTGATGCTCCAATATATCACCATTCTGGGGTGAAAACTTCTACCAAGACTGAAAAATGATTTTGCTCTATGCTTTTGCCCTTTTTCCTACACAGGCTGACTGCTGAAAGGAGTTTGGATGGCACATCCAATTATGGCACTGCAGAGAAGAGCTTTTTACCAGGAGGAGAGGAGAAAGGTCAGATGCCATGATGAAACTGTGCATCTCTCCACTGGGCTAGCTTGAGCTGCCCTCCTTAACTCCACAAACCTCTTTTTAAATCTCTTCTTGCTTCTTTCATCAGCCGAAACGGGTAGAAAGCAAACATCTCCACAGATGCTGAAGGCAGTGAGACTTACCATCTGGAAATGTCAAGCTTCTACACTGCAGCACAAAGCCATCAGATGCCCAGCTGAGTTAGCCCAAGGACACACAAAATTAATTTTTCCATTTATTAGCCTCATAAATATGTCTGAATACTGCCACTCCTTGCATGTAACAGTTTATATGCATTGCTGCCCATAGGAATTTAATGAGCTCTCCATTAAGCCCTGAAATTCCTTAACTTTGATGCTTGGACAACCACCACACTTGCCAGAGTTCCCCTGGCTATTTTACAAAAAGATTTAGACCTTTGACCCATGTCTGTTTTCACTGACATCAATAAAACCCTGCCCAATCAATTCAGTGAAATTCCAGGGAAAACACACTGAGAGAGTTTGGTTGCTTGTTAAACTTGATCTTAGTCACTCATTAGTCTGTGTGCATTTTTATTTAAAAAAAAAACCAAAACATATCACACATACAGACATAAGTCATAAATCCCATTAAACTTCAAAATAAACTCCAAGGGGGAATGATAACCTTTCAAACAAATGAGCACTGCTTAAGTTACCCAAAAAACCCCAAGGTGTATAATACGGGAACTGTGACAAACCACACTCGCACTGCTCAAACTCAGCAGGGATTAATCACGTTACGTGAAGTAATTACACCAGGCGCTAACCAGAAGGGCATCACACACACAAAAAGGTTAATTTTTATTTTTTTTTTACTTAATTAGCATTGCCTACTCTCCCTTCCACTGTTGCATCTCAGCCCTTCGTTGCCCAGTGTTGGCAGAGGGCTACTCATTTCCCTTCCACTCACCCTTACCTATGCTCCTTACCCAACAGCTCCAAACGTCAGTGTCATGAGTCCAAGGCTATCTCTGCACTCGCAGAGCAGTTCTTTTATTATTTTGTTACCCAACAGGGATGATCCAAAAGCACTGACCTACAAATTCAGTGTGAGTCTTAATCAATAGGCTCAAAAATATCACAAAACAAAATGTGAAACTGCAGCCTGACCTATTCTACCGCTTCCACGAGCCAAGATTTCGCTTTCTGAGACAGCTTTGGAAGGAACAGCAATTTGGTGGTGTAGGAATTAACCAGTCCATCCTTGGGGTTCCCACACAAGCAATCTTATGGAGCTTACACAAAGAGCTGTGTAACTCTTCAATCTTCCATTCAGGAGCTGAGCAAAAATATCCTTAAAAAATTAGAGTGAGGATAATATTATTTAATTTAATTTATTGTTGTCTTCTCCTCTGAAATTAAATACCCCAAGGGCAAAAACTACAAGTAAAGCATTCACTTTAAGTTCATACACAACATTTCGTGATTTTTGTAAGGGAAAAAATGGAAATTAAGAGTTGGGGGTAGATTCACAGACCTGAAGGAGAAGGAAAAGGACATGCCGGAATTTCATCTATTTCATGGACATAAAAAAAAGGCCAAATATTGTCCTATGCCCAGGTCTAAATCTTGTCTTCTCTAAAAGCATGAACCCTTTGGCATAGCCTCAGATGCATTTGTGTGCAAGGAAGCTACTGCTAACATTGCTTAACTTTACATAAAGAAACATCAATTGCAGGAAGGAACGAGAATGTAGGCAAGTATTCCTCCTCTAGGCAAGAAAACCAGCATTTAAGCTACATTTTTAGTACATCTTCGAGTCCTCAAAATGAAAATGTTCGATTTTTCAGAGCTGTGGGAGCTGGGATGAGGCATCCTCCAATAGCTCTACCTCTCACCATTTTGCCTGGCAGCACAACGAGACCTTTCTGTTCTGTTCCTAAACTGTGGGCACGAACTTCACAAAGATGAAAAAGGTAATTAGAAAGTGTTATCGCCCTTTGCATTATTGTCACAGCTGAGACATACATATATATATATATATATAAAAAAAATTAGCTGTTAGGGACTTAATTTACTCAGAAAGAGAATAGTCTCTTCTTTTTGTTGGAAAACTCACCAATCTTGCTGGAAGTTTTGTTTCCACTCGATTACAAATTTCCCATCAACTTCCCCGGGATCTGGAGTTCTTTTCTGCTTTTATGGAAATTGAAAACGATCGTTACCAAGCGGAGAAAGATGATATTTTGAATGAATTATAGTAAGTGCCACATTTATTTTGATAGATGTAAAGGAAGTACCACTTTAGGAGTGAAGCATTAATCTGTGCTTAGTTTTAATGTAAAACCTCATAGCTTTTGAGATAAATTTGGTAGGAAACAAATCTGGTAGGAAAAATGAGCTGATCCTAATATTACCACAGGGATAGTCTTCAGAAATATATCTGCATATATGGCAGCAGGGCAGGCTGAGAAACTGTTCTCAGCCTGTAATACTCTGTAATATTTTGAAACAGGATATGAGGCAGAGGCTAGAAGAAAGAACCCAAAATAATATATTTTAGGTTTCAAATAATTCTGGGACTTGTGGCTGCAATAAAAAATAAATACTTTTTTTTCCCTTGGGTTTTTTTTTGGTTCAGTAATTCAGGTTCATTCAGGTTTATTCTTTAGCAGCATGTCAGAAGAAAATCTGGGATTTAATTTGTGGCTACGCCAGTGCAATTTACAGGTAGGTTATAACGCTGGAAACAGGCTCCTGTTTTGTTTTCCCTGCTTTGTTTTAAAGGAAGATCACAGCCTGTCCAGGAATTTGAAACTGCCGAGTCCAAATCTTGGCAATTCATAACCTCAGAGCAGGGTGGATGATGAGCCTGGGAAGAGCCTTTTCCTGCTCTTCATGTCAGCCAGGGCCCAAACATCTAGTGGTTCCTTCAGAAATGTAGTTGAACCTTCAAAGACCTTATTTTCCACAGCAGAACTGAAGATGTTGGAAGGCAGGACAGAAGGACTGACAGATGGGCGGAAGGAAGAACAGACTGATGGATGGACGGAAGGAAGAAAGGCTAAACAGAGGATTTAATAATTGTTTGCTTTATTTTGCCCTTCTTATTCCACTCTCACAGTGGACCACAGCTAAAAAAAAAAAACCCTACAATTACAGAAAGGACAGGAATACTCTTTAATATCTCTTCTTGCCTAAATTTGAAATTTTATCTAAGACAAAGGCAAGATAAATCGTACCCTATTTCCTTTTCCATTTGAAAAAGGGTTTCTGCAGATCCCAGATTCTGCACTTGTTTGTAACTTCCTATTTCCCAAGAAATCCCTTGCTCTGTATTTCCTTGGAATTGATTTTTCTCTTTCTTATATTTCCAAACACCTCATACACTTCCTACAAAAACAGAGCTTAGCTTAAAATTCAGGTCATATATTTGAAGCTAAATCTTTCATATGAATTCCATACTTTTTGAATAATATTCCTCAATATCTATATATCATCTATATATCTAGATAGATATAGATATAGATGAAATAAATAGAGATGGGGGTCGGGAGAAACCTCTCTAACTATGTACTTCAAGCCCTAAAAGCCTCCCTCATACCAAAAGAGCATGTCTTCAAACATTTTCCTGTCCTTTCCCTGCAAGTCTTTCATTTCTTTTCCTTAGTATATCACACAGTGATTAGAGGAGCTACAGCAATTGATGCCCTTCAGTGGTCTCTGTCTTCTCTGCACTTGTTAGATGGGCTCTCCTTCATGTCAGTGGGTTGTGTCATATTATGAACTAATAAGAGCATTGCCAGTAGGAGGCCAGGCTCCCTGCCGGGAGTGATGGCTCTCCGCGTGTGTTGCTTTCATACATAGCTGAAAAAGTGTCTGCTAGGCCTGACCTTGTCTCTGCTTTTGCATTTTATTCCCTCTTCATAGCCTTCTTTATCACGAAAAATACACCTTCCCCTACCTTTCCACCCACAGTGAAAAGCCAGGTTGTCTAGGATATTTTTTAAAAATCCGATTGTAAATGTATTCTGGGAAAGTTTTGCACACCTGGCTAGCAAAGGGTTACATTTGGCTCTGCATCCTTTGCTATTGATTGTTTGCTTCTTTGTTTGGTCTTTGATAAAATTCTGATACTGGATGATTCAAATGCCAGTGGCTAACTCCCGCTCCCCTTTGGTTCAGCTGTTGCTCTGTCAATCCACATTCCAGCTTTCACTTTAAACCTGCCTCTGAGTGTTTCTAACCAGCCACCTCCTGCACATCCCTTTATTTTTTGCATCCTTTACTGGGACCCATGAGCCTCTTCCCATCTGAATCCATACATTGCAGCACCACATTAGGAAAACTTAGGGCTTATTTGTTTTTTTTCCCACAGGTGCTCTTGAACCACAGCCTCTATTTAATCCGCTTAGTTTTGTTATTGATGAGATCCACTGCCCACAGGCTCAAGTCAGCAAACCATTATGCATATTTAACTCCTTTTTGTTGGACACTATTGACTCCCATGGATTGCTTAGGATTAAGCACATGCTTAGACGCTTCTCTAAATTGGAACCGTGACTTTTTTTTCCATCCACTGGGGCACAGAGTAGAGCTATGAACCCAATTCCTGAGAGTCTAAAGAGGAATGGACTGATTTCCAATTAACCCACTTTATCGGGAAAGTGAAGTCTTAAAAGAGTCAATGACACCACTAAGCAGGTTCACAAATACAAAGCCAACATCATTGCTTTGCCCTTAATTTCACAGATAATAACAAGACATGATGTAATACTGAGAGAGATGCCATTTGAAGTGGCCACAAAGCACAAATGTGGAACTACTGTGATTAAGTCCTGTCCATTATTTTTACCATTTGACGTCATCTTTCTATACTTTGTTAGAGGCATTTATGTTAATTGTCTTTCTGCAGTTATATTTTTCAACTTCATATAATTAATAAGAAGTTAGAATACTGATATTTTTGTTTTAGGTATAACATAAGCTTTTACATTGATTTCCTTTTGATACTACTTCAAAATTAAGTCCCTGGAATTAGCAAGACAAACACTGCTATCAAAGTTTTCATGCAGAATAATAAGCTGATACCAATAACCATCTTTTCTTCAAAGTGGAAATATTTGTTTTGTGGAGGAATTTCACATTTACATGCAACTACTTTGAATTAAATGCTGATCACTTTATACCCATGAGTAAAACCTGCTCACTGTGATTGCCGAAAACAAGGTTTTCAGGGAAACCCTTAAGCATGTATGTAAAGAAAAGCACACAAAAAAGTAGCTATGGCACTGTTATAGGAGTTCCCAGTCAAGTGAAAAATTGTCCAGCCCACATTGCCCAGACTAGAAAAACTCACAGACACTTACTCAGTGCTAAGCATCTCAGTAACCTCAGTACAACACAGAGGAATTCTTATATTCCTCAAGATTTTGCACAAAAACCCCTCCATGTCTAAAATGGATTATTTTCAGTAAGGGGATCATATCAGAACTGTTGTCCTAGAAATTAGGTTTATAGTGCTTTATGAAGTCATTCCCTCATCCCACAATTGTTCATTATCCTTCAATTCCTGCTGTATTGACTAACAACTGTACTTCCTATAAAACAAACTGTATTTCCACACAACTAGAAGCACTCTGGAAATAGCACTTCAGACTTTCTAAAATGTCTCCCATAAATGATCTGCTACGCTAAAGTCATTGCACAGATACCTTGAGAAGGTTATTCTACTGTCAGTGCCTAACACAGTCACCTTAATAGGAAATACAGTGAAAGAACTAAGTAATGAGAGTTTTTATTCAAAGGGTTTGCACCTGAAGAAGGCAAGCTGGCTTTGAATGCAGTGTTACATAGCACTTGGCATTTCCAAAACCCAACTATAAATGACATGTCAGATTTCAATAGGGCAGTAGTGGCAGGTCTGTAGCAGGGGTTATTTACTTGACCTTTGCCCTCAATGAGAAAGTCAATATCTGCCCTTTATTTCAGCCCATATTTCCTCTTCTGCACTCTTTTAGCTTGCTTTAAGAAGACAAGTGAGAAGAGCAGCTGAGGTGTGGGGAGATTGCAGAAGTTGCTGGACTTTGGAGAAAGGATGATGACTACGGTGTTTTGTCACCTTTGTGTCCTATGAGTTCAAGGTTGCTGCAAGGAGGGAACCAGAACTGCAAAGGAGAGAGCAGCTTTTACTGAACTGTGGCCTCTAATATGCTGGGTTTACCCTTAGTCCTCATGTGTCATTTAACCAGGGGACTAAACAAGGACAATTTGACTTAGCCACGCACTTTGACCCCTTATCCGCATACCTTCATTTAGGCATAAGAAATCTCCCCGTTGTTCACACTGCTTTCTCCTCTCTGTCTCTGCTGTTTACGCATTTTCTTCTTCTACACCATGAGCTGAAGGAAGACAGTCATTGAAATATTTTGCTCCTTAATATCACTTTCCTTTCCTGCTGCACGTAACTCATGAGAGGGAGGCTGTGAAACTGCAATCATAGTCACGCCAACAAGCATCCGCTGAGGTGCATTTGCGGTTTTCCCATTGCTTCTCTAGAAGGGATATAAAATGCAACACTGAGGAAAGAGAATATAATAAAGAGTCAGGAAAGGTGAACGTGACATACATAGGAAAATAATGCTGATGCTAAAGAGAAAGTGCAAAAACCAATTTCTATGATTCTTTGTAATTCTAAAGAAAACAATATAATGCATTTACTTGAAGCAATAAAATTCAAGACGAAACCATCAAACACAACTGAGCATTAGAGAGTTTATGGGGCTTTAGCTGATCCTCACTGTAAAATCTGGGACCATGACACACCAGTCCTTCCTCACTGAAAATTACAGGGGGAGAGAGGGGAGGGAGGAAAGCCCAATTAAAAAAAAAAACAAAACTTGTTTTTAAAAAAGTAGACCTTGCTTTTTTCTTATTCCAACCTTTCATAGATACCTATGCCAAGGCCAGCTAGACCCGTAACAAAACCATTGGTTGGCTTGGTATTGGAGATTTTATTGTCAACTCAAAGCTCAACTGACATCTCCTAAGGAGTTCATAGTACATCTATGAAAAGCCTAACTGCACTACCAAAATTTCCTGTTCAAGACCCCCAGAACTATTTTATAGTCATTACCAAACTCAAGATAAAATAGTAGAGATTAGGTAGTTATTTGAATGTTCACCAGACATCTAATCTGTCCCTGTCCTGCACCAGAGAGATTTCAATTCAATTTAATTTTGGAGCACGTATAAAATCCCAGAGCAAGTCATGAGAAGTGGAAATCCCATGCAGGTTACCCTGTGAAGAAAGGTAGTGGCAAGGGGGTATCTACACACCTAAGGGCCACAGAAAACCTAATGTCTTAATGGCTCTGCTATTAAGAACTGCCAGTCAGCTGTTTGGATTATTTCTTTTGTTAAAGACACAGGAAAAGAAATCCAAATCAGAAAGCAGTGCAGCACAAAGGTCAAACTGTCTTCCTTCCACTAGAATTTACATGAAATATTAAACAATGAAAAATTTTGATAATTTATGCTCATGACAAAGGTTCTAACAAGAAATTAAATAAACTAATTTTTCATATGGGAAATAGTAAAATTATAATTTACTGTGATTACTGCCTTAGGTTTTAATTTTCTGGTTCCCTTGGGCTCCACAATAGGAGAAACTGAAGGACCTCACAGAAGGATTAAAAAAAAATTTACATCAGTGAAAGAAACTCATAAATAGTAATAGATTATATCACAAGTTTCCAGCAGACTGGTTGAAACCAAACCAGAAAGCTTTATGTAGCTTGTCAGAAGTTTTTAATAATGGTCCTTTCAATAAAAATCCATTAAATACATAATTAAAAACTTACGTTGTTTTTAGTAGGAAAAGTTTTGAAAAGAGCTGATGGAAAACAACATGCCAACCAAAACTCTTCTTCCCTCCTACCTGCTTAACTCTCCAGTTTTACTTAGTTTTGTCTGGTCTTTAGCTAAAACACGGAAACAGAAAGCATCACCAACCCACCATCAGCCTAGAAAGCACAGCTTGTCACGTGAAATCTGCCTCCACGTAACAGGAACAGTGCCCGGCAGTGGCTGCACACAAAAGTTTCTGTATTCTAACTTTTGTTTCAAAAATGAGGTTCACAATGATGACAACAGAGACGGCAGAGCTGGGAAGCTGTTTGAACTGGGCTTCTTGCTATTAGCATCACCGAAATTGGGAATAAACTCCTTAACACTGATGTAGTCTTAAGAAGCAGGCATTCTTCTTATTCAGCTCTGGGGACAAGGGATGTCTCCACCCATCATGTCCACCAAATGCAAGATTCACTGAGACTTGTATCTCTACAGAATATGCATAGTCATTATGTTTCCCAGAACTCATTATAATATTCACATCACCCTGGCACACGCACATGAAGTCCATTAGGAGCTTCATGCAGTGTCTTGGGTGGCGTTCAGTGGTCACACAAGAGTGAGCTCTCGGTGAGCTCTTGGTCGTTCTTTCCATAGGAGGCCTTGACTTGGGAGTGTCCTTCTGTTTGTCACACTCTTTGAGGACTATTGCTGTTAACTCTTTATGTGGATTGGGGAAGAGAAACACAGAAGCTTTCTGCAACTCATTTGTTTATTTTGCAGGCTTGTAAACCGGTTCTCTCTATTCTTCACTGTTTGTTCTTGCTCATAACTGTGAAAGGCGCCCTTAATCCTTTTGGTTACACATTTACACATCCGCTAGACTCCCAGGTCCTGATTGTAACATTAGGGCAGCATTTTCACGCTCACATGTGCACAGGTCTCACCTGGTCTGCTGTCAATGGAAGTGGATGAACAAAAAAAATCAGTGAGACAACACCCAGACTGAGACAACACCTTTAAATTCCTAAAAGTCAAAAAGCCTTGGCTTTTTCAACCCCTCTCCCACACCAACACTTCCCTACATCCCCTGCCCACACCCCCCAAAAAAAAAAACCAACCCAAAACCCCAATCCTGTTTGACAAAAGCTGTTAGGGTTGTTCTAGTCCCTTAACCAAACACAGCCTGCAATTTTCAAGTCAAATGAAGCATCGCTTACCTCAAGGAGGGCTCCTTTCACTTGCATGGCTGTCTTTCAAAGAGCATCTTGGCAGTATCCCAAAGAAATTCAAAGCAGACACATCTCCCTGTGGGGCACATTTCACAAGTGCTCTGCCATGAAATGCTGCTTTGCCCACTTCTTAGGGGGCTTGATTTCATCAGAAAGCAAAAATAAAAAATAATAAAAAAAGAAACAATAACTGACATGCAGAAGTCCTGCTTTATTCTTATAAGGAATGGGATACATTAGCATTTTTAGCAAGAAATAATTTTATTTTAGTGGAAATTCATTCAGCTTCCTATTCATTAGCAAAACACAGAGATTAGATACATTTTCAGTCATGGAGAAAAACACAGAAGGCTGAAAGGTCTAGCATCTCTAAATAAAGCAATGCAAATGAGGTGAGAGATGCTCATCTTTTGGCAGATGAGCACTCTCAAAAGTCTCCTAACCCTAAACTGCCTTCAACATTTCTCTCTCCTCCTCCATTACTGAAAAGCTGGGTGAAGTAGAGGGAGAGCAGCCTTCACTGTGGGCACTATCAGCCTCAGAGAAGGGCTGATTGCCCTCAGGAGGGAATGGGGGTCTCTTAAACAGACGAACCATTACATACATTAAAACGAGGGGGAGCAGTGCCTCAGTACTTCTTATTCTGACACAGAACGAGTCAAATTTGCAATTAATACATATTTCTGTTGTGCAACCTCACCTCACTAAAGATAATACGACTCCATCCAGTTTTGGACACTCATGAAAAAAATGCAATGCTTGAGGATAGCAAGGGCTTCTTTTACAGGATGCTACGACAGGAGCTCTGCCATTTCAGAGCTGCACATACCCAATCCATAGTAGGAGCAGCTGAAAGGAAAAATGCATCCTTAAGCACTAGGATGTAGGAAGCCATCCCATTCTCTCCATCCTTTTCATCACAGTCCACCCGAGTTCATCTCTGGTTGTGAGACACAACACCTATTGCACCCATGGTACCGTCTGCTGAAAACAAAGCCATTCAGAAGTGCTCACTGGAACACTTGACAGAATATATAAAAGTGTTTTATTTCCTATGCAAAGAGAATGAAGATTTTTTGGTAGGAAGGCAGATTGCTGGATTAAAATGTGGGTTTCTCTCTCATTTTTGAGCCAGCTGGGAAAATGAAAAAAGAGAATCGTTTAGCTCTATCTTTACTGATTTTTTT
Source organism: Bartramia longicauda (assembly GCA_028566575.1). NCBI lineage: Eukaryota > Metazoa > Chordata > Aves > Charadriiformes > Scolopacidae > Bartramia > Bartramia longicauda. The sequence continues at coordinate 6,428,426 of JAOXNH010000004.1, forward strand.
GGTTTTGCCTGAGGTTCTTGACTGTGCCTTGCTCAGCCTCTGGTTTTTGCATGTCTTTCTAATAAACCAGAATAGTTTATATTGTCTGTATTTTTTGTGTGTGTTGGATAGATCCATCATTTATGCTGTTTAAAACTACCTCACACAGCTGAACCCAGATTTCTGTACTTTTGCTTTATTATAGAGCATCTTAGCATTGTGCAAGGCTAACTGTCTTGGTAATACAGAATCAGGTGGTTTTCTTATGTATTAGCCCAGGCATAGCCAGGCAGACCAAATGGAGTTTGGCCACAGCAGTTCCCTGCAGCTTTCTCTGTCTCTTTCCAAGAAAATAAAGAGTTCTATTCCCCCTCCTTACAAGAAACTGCAGCAAAACGTAATTTGCAACCCAACAGTCCAGCTGAAACATGTGTGTTCTGCAATTCTGTTTCACTTAAAAGACAGGAAGAATTAATCATAAGAAAAATAGAATTAAAAGGGCACCACTATAAAGCTAAGAAAGTAAATCCACACACTGTTTTCCAAAATACTGTGGCAGGTTTATCTCAGTAAAAACATTGTACCATTAGGGTCAGTTCTTCACCTGCAAAGTTGTCCCTTCCCCAATTGCAAAGTACACGAGTGTTGCCTGAGAAGCTGTAGGCAATGCTTTTTTATTATTTCGTTTTTTTATTCCAGAGAGTATGGCTTGTATTCAGCTGTGGACTTCTAGATACTTCGTCCTTCAGGCTAAATATTAGTACCGAAGAAAAGAATGAAACTGATGTACAAGACTGTTTCCCTTCTTGTAAGAATCAGCCTGATTAGATTATTATTTAACTACTGCATGTAGATAGAGTTACTTGCTATAATACTTTACACTAAAAAAAGTTCTTTTTCATGTTTCAATTTGTACTGATATAAGGATACATCCATTTTAAAAAAACCTTTGAAGAATTTTCCTACTTCAAACAAATCCTTTTATCTAAGGGTGAGACCAGGTTGTTACTTGAGATTGTTTGCATAAAATCTCATTAGCCTATTGATTCTACCTGTAACATCTTAGGTACTACTTCATTACCATGCAAATGAAGACAGACTTTTTACATGTAGCTTAATGCAGGGCTGATTATTCTCTTTTAAATAGCACGACAACAAAGCACTATTAATGAAAGTCATCAATAATTCTTCAACAGGTGAAAAAGATTAGAATCAAATAGAGCCCTTCCTATCAGCAGGAACCTCCTTTTCCCCTCCAAAACACAAATTTTGTTGTTTACCACCCTCAGGAAACCATGGGACACCCAGTTTCATCTTTTTCTCCCCCAGATGGACACTGCACTAGCAGAGTAAGATATTCTGATGTTCACAAAGCGAAATCCCGACCCCAGTGAAAGCAGTGGGGCTTTCAGCGCTGCCTTGTTCCCCCAGATCCCAGCCCCATGCCTTTCAGCTCGTTCTAGTGACAGCTCTGAAGAGCACACCACCTCTGCTTTTAATTTAAAGACTTCTTGACGTGGGAGGTCACTGTTTTAATGTGGCACATGGTTTGTGAGAAAGAATAACATCTCCAAGTGGACTTGCACTGTCCTTATGATTTAGACTATAATAATAGCCAACTAGTCTATTGCTACGCAGATTTTAAGAGTAAGTCCTCATAAAAATTGCCATGCAGTTCAGAGGGGATAGTACATCCAGAGAAACGAGGAGAGGCTGAGATTTCAGATAGGCTGCTGGAAATCTTATTTTATATAGGAAGTATTCGGATACCTTAGAGGTAGGTAGCTCCTTACACAGTGTTATGCATTTGCTCTTTTTTTTTGCATTTACTCTTTTTGCCCTATCAATGCCAAGTGGAAAACGCTGAGAAGACAAAGCGTGTAACAGATCATGGCTTCTCTTCTGAGAGGAGGTGGGCAGGAAGGTAGGTGCAAAATATGGAAGTTTTAGGAGCTTTAACCACCGAAACCTTGCGTGCACATGATGCTAAATGGTAACTGGCTGAAATAGCACGGGCCTTGGCAGAAATCTTGCACTGCCCTCGTCCTGTAAAGTGGTATTTGCAGTATGGTAGACTCCAAAACTACATTAAACCATAACTGCCCTCCAGGACATAAGCAAAATGTGACCACAACTTCCCTCGGGACAGAGATTGCAAGTGCAGAAGCTCCAGCAGGGAGAAAAACAGCCTCTGTCGGTATAACAAAGGTGTTCCTGCAAGCAGGCTTGCCCGAAGTAACCAGCTTTTTTTAGAAGGCTCTCAGCACAGATCCAGCAGGTAGGAGGAAAGAAATCAGACACAGAGAGGGGGAAAAAAAAATAAAAAAAAAAAAAAAAATCCCCAAAGCAGATTTGAAAGGCAGCAAAATGCAACTGGGTTCACTGGAGCAAAAATGTCTTGACAGAAAACGCAGCATGAAGCATGTAACCTGCTAAGCCTGATTGAGCGGTGATTTTATTGCTTTTCCTTTTGTGTGATCACACACGAGAAGCAGGCTGCCATTTCAGACACCACAGATGTTATTAATAGGGTCAGGCACTATTAATGGGGTGAAATTTGTGTAAAAGCTTCACTAAAACCAAAAATCTCGTCTTCTTCAACTTGCAATCTGCATAAGGAATCGAGGGTTGCCAGCTACAAAAATCTGCTGGGCTGGTAATGTAAAACCTACATGTGAATAAGGTCAACCAGAAGCCGAGGTGTGCAGAGAAGAAAAACAGGGGTACAATAAAAATGCTAGAAGTGGCTTCCAGCGCTTTTTCAATAACGTGTATAAATGCAGGCACAAAGCAGCAGACAGAAAGCAGCAGTAGCAGCGCTGGAAATGTGGCTGCAAGAGATAGTAAAAGAGACCTCTTCTCGGGCAGAGTGCTAACAGGGAAAGGGGAGGGGGGGAAGAGAAAAAAGCCCTAGGATTTTAAGTGAAGAAAACACTCTCTTATCTGCTTTTCCCAAAGTTAAAGCCAATGAGGCTTCCCATGTAAGCAGACAGGACTTGGATATTAATTGATCCTACAAAAGAGAGCCTGCAAGAAAGAAAGCATCGAGCAACTGGCCGAATCAAAAAGAGAAAACAATTTTGGCCTCCAAGGTATTGTTCACTGTGTCTGCTTCTTGTTAGTAGTGAAACTACAAAGAAGAGCAGCAAGATGCACGTGCCTGTTGTATTTATTGGTTTTCTCACCTAGTTCTTCTGCAGCCCAGCAGAAATTCTAGTAATTGCTTGAGTTTCGGGTGGAGCTGTTGCCTTAATTAAGGATAAGAGATATGCAGTATTTTGGGAAAACGTTTATGAAAAAAAATGAAGGAAATTTTAATTACAAGTGTATACAGTCTATAATGAATTGGGCCCAATTTCTGTAGCGATTGCTAGCTGAAAGCCAGAGCTTTGCTATAATTCAATTTGATTACCATTGTTGATTTCCTTTTCATTACTTTTTCCAAAAGAGGCAGCTTCTATTTCTAAGCAGTAGAAAAAGCTAAGAATTGATTATCAAAAAGTACAGCAAGGGGGAGGAAGGACTGAATACATGAAATAATTTAGGTGTTTTGAGCAGAATCTCCTTCTTAGAAGAAAAGGATTTTGCTGCACAGGGAGATATTGCTTAATTGCCAAGAAATAGCAAGCAAATATGTAAGAAATTCTGTTCTGTGTTGTTAAAAGCAAACCAAATCAATTGTGCAAGTGTACATAAAATACTAATGATATTATACAACTCAAGTAAAAACAGCTAATGAATCCCACTGACTAACAATGCCTATTTCAGTTATTAGCATTCCAGTCACAACTGCCACAATTTCCACTTCTGCTGTCAAAAGACAGAGAAGGCATTAAAAACATGCGTTAAGATTTTTTGCTTGTAAAATATTTACTAATGACTATTAATTCAGAAATATTTAAGAATTCATATGCCTGGCACTGCCAAATATTATCTGAAATATTTTAATACTCTTTAAGACCCTTACTGACCTTTCTCTTGCAAATTTTATAGACAGGATTACATTTTCTTGGTTGGTTTTTTTTTTGCACAAAAATTGTACAGTAAGTAATCTATATTATATGATTAAGACAGACAAGAAACAAACAATGACGTTAATACTGCAATAGGAACACTCAAGTCATATGTGGGATAGGAAAGAAATGCCATATTCCTGGCACTACTAAGGGAATGATTCCAATTCATCGATACACATCATATAAAGCACAACAATCACAAAACTTGAAGCCCTTAATAGAAAAGATACCAATGCTTTTATCTTTAACAGGTCATACCACAAGATCATCCAAATTTTCTCTGCTGATGATTCAGACAGATGCTACTGATCTCAGCCAACTTTCTCTATGCTCTCTTCTTCGATGCACTTTAGAAAACAAGAAAAATTAAATAAGCTGATGAAAAACGCACTCCCAGAACTTACCCCAAAAGATGGGGGGGATTTTGTTGGCTTTTTGTCTGTTTTCTGGATTTTAAGCGCTATAACCCACATATCAAAATTTGTATTTGATTAGCCAAACACAAACCCATATTTTGGGAATACAGTTAGCAAAGGACTTCTCCGATGGGAAGGAAGGAAGAAACAGCCCACCAGTTCTGGAAGAATCATTATTGGACAGAGTCAACGTTAATAAACAGAAAGGCAACCTGGTTCACCCCTGATGCTGAGGTAATATATGTTATTATGAAACTAGGTATATGGCTAGGTAAGTTGTTTCTGTTACCATTCACTTCAAAAACTATTAGATTAAATTGGACTGTTGCAAACGGCAAGACAATTTGCATTCCTGTTTAAAAAATCTTTAGTCTGAGTAAATTGCCCTCAAAGCTTCATCTCAGTTGAACTAAAACATAAAACTCAATATTAAAGAGCAAAACTTACCTGTTGACAGTAGTGATAGACTATCTTTGCTTAAAAGACATTGCTTAATTAAAAACAAATGGAGTTAACACGAATTAAAGCTACTAGCTCAAGTGCAATCAACAGCCAAGTCAATCTAAGAGCAGTGTGACCTTTAAAGGAGAATGTTTTCACTCATTAAACACATTATATTTCTTTCCAAAAATTCAGCAAAGTTTTTAAAAAAAAAAAGGTAATGGGATGTTAATAGGCTGTGAGAAAAGAAGCTAAAGAAGAGGAATCTTACATCTTGCTCTTCTGTGGCAAGAAAGAAAAGGATCTATATTTTTAACAAATATTTTCTGTACGTTTTCATTTATATCCTCTCTTTTGTTCTCCCTAACAACTTAGAGTTAAATCAAGAGAGATACTCACTAGGGAAAAGTAACCCAAACAAGCCTAAAAACAACAAAAAATACTATTATCAGCAGGAATAACACAAGTTCTAAGAAAAAAAAAAAAGCCGGGAGTCATTAATTAGAAAATTAGTTGTAACTAAGCTGTCCAGGTTTATTTTTATTTGTAAAATGGAAATGCTGCTGCTTACACCTCTCAGAGGCCTTTTGTGATACCAACTGTGAAGAAACTTAGAAAGGCTCAAAGATAAAGGATTTTTTCACGCTTCAAAACTCAATGGCAGAAGAATCAACAAATGACCTATCAAATTATTTTTCCCCAAGTCAAGTCTGTTTTGCCTATGATGGTAAGTGATGAGTGACCTCCC
>JAOXNH010000004.1:6446435-6464529 GCA_028566575.1 Bartramia longicauda
AAGGCAGTTTCTGTGCATTTGACAGAAACCTGGTATGAAACTGTAGAAGTATATTTAGTTATATTTATCACCAGATGTTACATTTAAAGATTGACATGTTTGCAAGGTAAATAAAGCAGAAATAACAATCATGGCCACACCTGAAGAAAAAAGCAAGGTGTAAAATTATCACCTCCTGAACCTTGTCAGCTTGGCTTAATACACAGATTTGAAGGAAAATATAGGCACATGTATTTGGGTCAAATTTAACAATTTACTGTTTTGCTAAATACGTAGAACTGCTCTTTGTGTGGGCCAGGAACATGGAAAAGTTGTGAGCCACTACCACAAAACAGCTCAATCTATATTATTTGACCACTTTGCATCCTTAAAAGTTAAGAAAATCCAAGACTGACTGTTTGCCCTTTCATCTTCCCTTTCAAAAATGCAACTGTTAGTTAAAAACTTGAGTTCAAGGGATAATGGAGCAAAAAAACAGTCATGCTGCCAAAATTTTCAAAAATGTCTTGCAATTTTTTATTCCCTTTAGCTTATAACCAACTTGGGGGTTATGTACCTGCTGAGAGTAAGCAATTAAGAGATCCTGAAACTGTTACTATGTTTTCCCTCCTTTCAAATAAAAGGAATACAGCAAACATGTACAGGAAACTGCTGACAGCATTTAACAACCAAAATGATGTTATTTAAAACCAGGTGAAAAATTCAGCTGGATTTTTTTCGTTTGCCTGTTAGAATAACTAGGCGCGCTATCAAAATTCAAAGATCTGCCTCGCAAACAAAAAAAAGGTGCTTAAAACTCCACCCCAACTGCAAGGAACACTGATGTCACAACTCAATATCTCAGAAAAAGACTGAAATAAAATGAACCTAACTCTACATCCTTAAATATGCAGCCTCTGCCAGCCCCCACCACGCTGACTTGGCTGGTGAGGTTATCACCTTCTGCTCTTCCACCCTCAGAGGCAGCAAACAAACATCTTTCACCATCAGACTTGCCACTACAGAGGATTGCAACGGACACGACGATCCCACCTAGAGAACAAGGTTGGTAAGTCACCTCCTACAGTTTAAACCGCTCACTTGAAAATCAAAAGTAAGATCAAACAACGACAACGCAAGGCACAATTTCTGAATAGCCTGCTGGTACAGAGGGTAGTGCCTGTGCAGTCAGGAAGGATGACTGCCCCCAAAATGGATAAAGGAATGTGGAAGACTTGTTTTTCCAGAAAATATTTCCCTGTTTTTCTGTCAGCACTAAGACTCTACACCAGCGCCTGGTCATCATAAATAAGAATTGGGCAGAGAAATAAGGAACTTGAGTGCAGAGTGTGAAAGGGGAGGAGTATTTCCCCCAGAATATGTTTTAAATTGCTTTAAATTTAGTGCATTCAGGTAAAATTTAAAAGCAAAATGTACGCTTGGAGAAGCATTTTATGAGCTTGAAGAATCTGCTGTTTAAGCTACGTAAGGAGGTGAAATGAAGAGGTGGCAGAATGAATAAGTTACACCAACACCATCTTCTCTAGTTTCTGATAGCAGAATTCTTAGGGGACATAGGAAAAACTCAAATCCACAATAATTTTGAAAGTCTGCAAGTCTCTGCCAACTAGCAGTTGTTACATTCTTTAATATTATAGTGAAACTTTTGTCTTTTGGAAATCTGTAACTTAACAGGATTTCAAAAACCATGTTGCATCTAAACTCACAGATGAAGTGAGATACTCAAGGGTTATATGGTTCTCACTGAAAAATCCTTGTTTGCTGAAAAATCATATGATTTGTAGTACTTCCACCCCCCTTTCCTTTGGGTACAGTACTCAACACATGCATTCCCACTACACAATTTTTGCACATTCAAAGATCATGGCATAAATAAACCGTGGAAGGAGGCAAGGAAATAACTACACCCCTGAATTTCCTGGTGGGTTTTTGCTTATGTGCAGGCTGGAAGAGTTGTCATGGATTTCTTTATTAACTGAGGAATCTTTGTATTTCTATTAGTGGCTTTCTATCTCTATCACTGCCTAACCATACTTCCAGCACTGTCACCAGCAAAATACATTTCCCAGCATTTAACCACTGTCATTTGCTGATGACTCTAGAAAACATCAAGATTTTAGAGGCTAAAGATAACCTTATATTACTTGAAGTAAACATGCAAATATGGTTAGGCAAAAAGTATAATTTGTCTCTTTACTTATGTGCTTTTGATATTTTCTGTACTGTTTCAATTATTTTTATTTTTTTAAGTGGGGAGAGAGGCCAGTCACAGGAACTGTAACATAAGTGCAAAATTTAAAGGTTACTATGCAAGTATATTTTCATTTATCCTAGTTGACTCTGAAACATACCACTAAGTTGCTAATATCTAATAATCCATTTATAGAAGCTAAATGTTATCTGTAAAAATGTAATTGTTTACATTCAAAATGTCACACAGTAAATCTAAATGCTCATTCATTATTTACAGTGTGTGTCTCTTCACAGCACATTTACATCATTGCAAAGTCTATGTTTTCCCCGCTCAGTTTTGGCTAACCAACTCCACAGATACGTTAGCACCACCTTTTGGCTAAATTGTATCCTGACCTATATTGATATCTTTTTCTTACAAAATATCTTACAAAGAGGGTAGTTGTAAGAGGGCAAGGGGAAGGGTGGAAGATACATTCAAATTCATATTTCTGCCATAAATATTCAGCAAGAGCTGCGGAAAGCTTTGACAGCAAAGGGTCATGCAGTTGGTTACCTGCCCTCCCTCTGAATGGAAGATCTAGATTGAGCCAAGAAATTGGGACAGAGGTGGAAGGACAGCCATTCACCATACCTACAAAAAAACACTCATATTTCCCTTGGGAACATCTTCGGAATGTGAAGGAGTGCCAAAATGGGTATTAAAGCTCAGAGTCTGGCTGATAACCCGACTAAGAGAACTCTATTGGTCCCAATGCACATTTACACTGAGGTGCCTTTATATTGTTGTAGCCCTAAAACTAAATTTCCATAATTATTTTGTTGTCCTAGAATTGTGTAAGGTGGTTTTGTGTGCAAATGCAAATCAGGTCCACTAATGATTAATTAGCTGTGGATACTTGTTTGCATCATATCATTTTCATAAAACACGTAATACTGGCCAACTCCAGTTGTAGCAGCTTTGCTGCTACTTTGCCATTCATTTGTACTTTATACTATATATTACCTTGTGTAATAAGCTCTAAACTCAGACTAAAGATGATTTGCTAAATCCCTATGTTTATACCCTATGTTTTATGCTGCATTTTTTAAAATGAAATTTTATTTGATTTTAATTATTGAAATTAATTAAAAATGGGGATGAAAATGCTGCTGCTTTAGGCAGAAATCTCCATTCACTTCTGTATTAACATTATCCTTTTGTCAACTGACATCAAATCATGAAAATAAAGATATGTTACATCTACTAATGGAGCCTCAACAGGATCATGTAAGAGCAAGGATAGCTACTTATGCAGTGACAAACATGGAGGTAATATACACCAAACAAGGCATAAATCCCAGACTTCAGGAGATTGAACAAGCTTGACTGCCAGAATTTGCTAGAATTTTGAGAATATTCCAAAAGAGAATAAAGAAAAACAAAGGCTTTTCTGCATCTGGAGCGATTCTGGCAATTATTCTCCTAGCTTCAAAAATTAGGATGTGGAGCAAAGGCTACAGAGTGCAAAGGACCTCAAAAAAGGTAGAATCATCTTACTGTCACAGAGGCGCAGAGCCCTCTTGGTCCTGTCTTAGTTTCCCCAAAGTGAGGTGTTACGTTCTGCACTGAGGTCTGTGGAGCTTAGTCAGTGACCTTGGTGAAAACACTTGTAGGCTAACTTGAACTTGCAAGGCACACTAGGACAACTGAAGTCCTTACCTCCTTAATTTGTCTTAAAGAGTTATGTTGGTTCTCTCTCTGTAGATCAAAGGATATCCACCTCAGCATATCACCATTAGAGGTAACTGGGTGCACCACCCTTTTTGTATGAAGGAAGTACCATTTTAGAGCCCAACAAAACCAGTAAACTGCAAGCATGGGTGATTTCTCATTGGACAGGGACAGAATTTAGCATACCTTGATATTGACTTAATTTCATCAGAATCCCCTCTACCTCACTTGTAAAAAAAATACTCTGCCAGTGCAAAACAACGTAAAGTATTACGTCTTTTTAGTATTACACTTTATATTCCAAGTATTGTGATATGTAATCAATTTGACATTCTGCTTTGCAAAGCAGTCATCATTCATTGCCACCCTGATCTACGAGTATAGATACATCATGATTTGCTCGTGGCATTGAGTACTGCAGCTTTGTTAATCTATAGCAGAAAGATAATTTACTGCATGACAGCTGCAAATACCAGTGCAAAACTTAACATAAAAGAGAAGCAATAACACTTAGAGAAATAAGTGCTGTGTGTATATTTTAATATGGGCATATTAGAAATACATATTTGCTAGTAACAATTACTGGAGTAGGGTCAGATTCTAGCAGCAGTACTGCTTTGGGTTAGTACCTTAGTACACAAAACTCGACTTGTTAATCTAGACTTCTGATGCCAAATTATTGTAATAAAACTGTTCTTTGTATATTACTAATTGCAAGTTAGACTGTAGTCTAGCAGTTTTGCAATGGTTTGCAGTAGGACTATACTTACAGTGAATTGTCCTCTTGCATAAAACTGGCTCAACCTGTCCAAACACTATCCACTCTTACTTTCTTCAAGTTTTTCCTTTGGAGAAAAAATGGTAATAATTAGCTAAATTATGACATGTATAAAGCCATGCAGTTCAAAAATCTCCTCTAAGAGTACACATAAACCTGCCAAAGGTGTAGAGGCAGAGGTGCAAGATAGCTGCTGTAACCGAGTGCAACAGGATAGGCAGAAAGCCTATTAAAGGGTTTTGTAGTCTGAAGAAAATAAAATGAATTTAAATAAAGGCATCTAATAAGTACTGATAACATTGCCATAACCAGATGCCTGTTAAGACGTGAATAGCAAGTACTTAGAAAGGTATTATATGTGTAATAAAATATAATATATATAATCTGTATCTATAAAACATAAACACCTCTACCAAAAGATATTCTTTTTTCTCTGCTTACATAATTTGAATATTCAGGGTTGAGAAAACTGAAGAATGTATGCATGAACAAGAATGTTTTAAGGCCATATGGAGCCACATCCAGAAATAGGAGGAAGACAACCATGTCTTAAAAGAATATGGACATATATCTGAAGAAAATTATACCAAAATGGATACTCAAAATAGAAGCAGGTTATTTAAGAGGAAAGACACTGATGGATAGCAACTTGAATGGATATGTCATCGAAGAAAAGATGAATCTTCTGTTGCAAACCAATTAACCTTGAGTAGGGAACCACATGCATAACAGTTGACTATGCAAAGGTGGAGCTACCTCTAGATTGTGTATCTAAAACTATAACAAACTGCACTTTCTTCAGAAACAGAGGGAGAGAACGGATGACGCTGCTGTCCCACATAGGTACTACTACATAGATAAGTACTATCTTGTTACCATTAAAGGGGAGCATACCTTAGTATTCATCTACATATGTGTAGACTGTTTGATTTTTCTGGTCACCTACCCCTTCTGGGGGCAACTAGGAAACGTCCAGTCTTCCCAAGTCTGTCTCTGGTGTTGGTCTTCTGGTACTTAAGAAGCAATGTGAAATATTGCCTTGGTGGATGTGATGCCAGGAGTGAACCAGAAAGCAGACAAAAAAGCAGGAAAGCACAATAGCTTGTCTCATTCTAGCTGGCAACAGCTACATTAACTAGAAATCATATAATACCATAACTGGAGATTTATAGGATGAAAAACCCCATAGCTTGAATTTTCAAACAGGTAGGGAAGATTTCTGCTCCCATTATTTAGTAGAGGGGGAAAAGTGGTTGCAGAGCAACATTGCTCATATGCTTATACTGTTTATATTTTTCCAGCAAGGGAAAATCTTCAAGGAACTAGTAAGTTCCTGCTTGCCATCTAAAAAGCCAGCATATTGTAGCTTTGCATGATTGACTGAAAGTACAGTGTTCATAAAATGGCTATCAAGGGACCCAGCCTGGCTGAATCTCATTCTAGTTTGCTTCCAGCCACATCTAGTGGAAAAGCTACCCTGACAATATACACAAATAATAAAATCTACTACAGCAAAATTTAATATAAGAAAAGAGAAGGGGAAATAACTAAAAGAGAGGAAAACATTTAGCATTATGTGGACAACACAGAGGCAAAACCTGAAGTCATCTAAAGCAAGTTAAAAACTACTGGAATTGAAAAATTAGAAAAATAAGCTTTTCTTTAAATTTTGAAAGTCTCATGACATACCTATTTACATGAGAAAGTTTAAGTTCAAGGAGATATTTTGGACAAATAAAAAGATATAAAGCCTACATATGTTGCTTTAAATGTAGTACTCCAAGTTGTTGCAATTAGTTTAAATTGATTCAGAAAGACTTTAAACTACACCAAAAAAGTTTCTAAATGGAAATATGCTGAAATAAAGAGGAGGGGAAGGATTGTGAGCTTCCTGGAAGGATTTGCCTCCCTGTTGCGCTGACTTTACTGGTTATTTTTTAAAACTTCTGTAAGGCTTCTTAATCTACAGTTCTTTCTTGTTAAATTTTTTAAGTGTGGAAGCTTTGAAATTTAAGCCAGAAGAATACAAAACATACTTTTTTTTTCACCTTCCCAGTTAATATTTGATAATTGGCTATGAAAGCACTTATTTGAACAGAATCCAGACAATCTCAAGTACTTTGGGTACTTGCTGTTAAAAGCAGTATTGTTATGCAACTCACAAATGGCAATTTTCCCATGTCAACCATAAATTATTTTTAACAGTCATTTGGCACAGTGTGTGACTGCTGTATCATTATCATGGTAAATGTTTTGTTTATTGAAAACTCACTCTCTGTGAACAACCAAGCCAACTAACATTAGGTAGTAAATAGCACCTTCACATTGGTCCCTGAGCAAATACTGCTGCACTAATGTATTCAACTACATTATTACAAGCAGCAGAACATTAGCTACTGCCAAACACTTAAATATTTTTTTAAACCAACTATGAACATTTTAATGAAACTGACTCATCTGGGAGATTCAGTATCCCAGTTCCCAAATGGTCCAGAGCTGATTCAGCTGAGAGGGGCACGTGGACAGTGGATGAACTTTGGTATCCTTCTGAACCCCATCATCCTTCCAAGAAGCATCAGCAGAGTAGGAAGATGGGAGAGGGAGCTGTCAGGGATCGGATCTTTCTGAAGAAGAGGGAGAGAATAATCAAGTTTTTCTTGTGCATTGCAGGAGAGCTGGAAAACAGGTTTTGTCTCTCTACTATAACATTCTCCATAAATAAAAATAATATTAAAAAAATTTAAAAAGAATAGGAATTGTATACAGGAATACCTTTAAGAAAAGAAAAAGAAAAACTAAGCAACACAGGAGTTGTCATCTTGGATGATCCGTCCCTTTCTATAAACCTAAGCACTGCTTCTCTTTTGGCAGGAAAGGATCATTTTAAACATCCCTAACAGACATGCTTCACTGCTCAACACTCAGGTTTTCTTACCATATAAAACCATCTATCCTAGGTCATTGAAGACCCAGGAAGATATTAAATACTAAGAGGGTGAGCTCCGCCTTTCTTTTAAAATTCAATCTAAATATGAAAAAAAAGATATCAAACTTCTCACAAGCACTACATTTCACAGGCTAAACCATAAATGTATTCAACCAAGTCGGTCTTTGAAACTTTTCATTTAGCTCTATGAAGATAAACAGTAGATCAGCATTTTCATTAAAAAGAAATGTCATGGCTCATTCCTTTTTGTGATTGAAGAGGATGTAGAAACATCTTTCAAAACTCAAGAGAGAAACATATGCTTGCAATAAAAAATAAATAAAAAAGTGATTGTTGTTCCATTAAACGTTTCAGTTTGTGATTCAAATTACTTCCTGATTGGGAAGAATTCCCATGTTAAAAACCCTGTGTAATAATACCTGAAGCAGATCAAAACAGAAATAGTAAAGCTGACTGGATCAGCCAGGGGTTGCTTCCCTAGACAAGGTACAGGGAAGGAAACTTAAAAAAAAAATAATGTGTGGAGAGCAGTTATTATAATTGTGCAACTTAAGAGACTTTCATCCCCCAGTACTTCACTGTTCTCCCACTCCAATCTATATAATTTAGCAAAGACCTGGAACAAAACTACTTAAATAGTTTAAGTTACAGAAGTATTTGATTGAGGGAGGTCAGAAAGTTTTTTTACAAGGGCAGTTGTAGAAGAGAAGCAATATTTAAGAGCTAGAACTGGCCGAGATGATAGACTCCAGCTGGCACAACAGCACCCAGAAATAGATCTTTCCCTTTGATGGAAGCAGCAACAACCAGATCGGGATGGCTCAAAGATGGCTCAAAGTCATTGTCCACAAAGGAAACCACTGTCATGAAACAGGAGCCAGTGTCCCTGTGTTGGGCAGACACAGATCCTGCAGACTCTTCTGCAGGGCAATAGCCTGTGATTAAAGGCTACTAAGATATAGACCAAGGAGCAAATATAGAGCTAAGAAGAAAAATCAAGAGGGTTTTGGTCAAGTGTCTTCCTTCACTGTAGATCTTTTGAGATCAGAACTTTTCACAGGAGGGTACAAGTTTCAAGGAAGGATTCCATGATTATGGATTCTATTTGTCAAGAAATATTTCTTCAGGGAGAAATAACTGCTTCAAATGAAGGTGTGATGGACAAAATAAGGGAGGAGGAAGGAGAGAGCCTCAAGGAGCAGTAGCTGACATTCCCAACACCATGAGTAGTATATCTAGTTTTTATCATGACCCAAACCCATAAGAAGTTTGCAACATGAAAAGCAGCTCTGTCTTCCAGGCAACACACAGTAACTCCTCTAGTGTCCATGGCAGGATGGCATTAATGGGAACATAGCCAAGTCCCAAGCAAACTTAGCCAGACTGGCCTCAGCCTCCTCTCCCATCCTCTTGCAACCCTCAGTAGTGCAACCTCCGTGACCTTACCACTACCCTCCTCTCAGAAAACCCCTCTGCTAGTAAGTCTGGAGCGGCACTTGAGCTGCTGGGTATCAAAGTGGAAGCTATCACTTCACTTATTTAGACTGGGTCGTATGTGTCAAACATCTAGAGCCACCAGGGAAGCTTCACAGGAGCTTCCGCTTGCATGACATGTTACACCAGGAAAACCGATTAGAGGAGATTGAAAAGAAACAGAAATGGCAAGTTTGGCTTTAGATCCCTGGGAGAGGTAGAAGCAATAGAGATAGGACAGGTATTAGACCAATGACTGGAAATAAGCTACCCACATGTTAAATCCATCTTTCAGAAAGCAGGACTCCTGAGAACTTGTAAAAACATTCAAAACACAAAGAAAATCTCACAACTGCGTGTCAGTGATTGGATACTCCATATAGTAAACTGGGAGGCAAAATTCTCCAAATTCCTCTTCTTGAGCAGTAAAATAGACACTGACTACTAGACAAGCATTACTGAGCTTCTAACGTTCATACTTTCTTCCTTTTACTGGAAGCTTCTTGCTCGATTGCTGTATAAACTCCAGTCAAGAGTAGAAAACACTAGTAATCTTCACAGAGTATCTTTCTGCAAGAATCCCAGCCCAAATTTGCAAGCCAAAGTGAAGGAGTTTTGGATGTTTATACAGGATTTTCCTCTAGCTCTTTAGTACCATAATGCATTTTACTAGTAATCTAACATAAATATATAATTGTACATAAAAAAATATACACAAAGCCACTCACATAAAGCATCCAGAAAACCTACAGACAAGGAACAGGAAACCTTTGGTGTTGATCATGACTACTTTCTTTGTGTTAACTTTAAAATAGTAATGATTTCCTTTTATCTTAAATACATGAACAATGAAGTAAAACAATGTCAAGTCAGATGAGAAAATCCTAAGTCACTTCAAACAATTGAGATCTGATGCATACTGTAAGTACAGTTCTCCTTTCAACAGATTAAAGTACTCTCAGATCTATTTTTTGTTCTAGTCAAAGGAAGAGGCATTGCATAAAACATCAGGGGGCTTTCTTTGATCGGATGCATATCTTTACATTTCTTGTTAAACAGTTATTAAAATAAAAAAGGCTTATAAGGGGTAAACTCAGAGGATATTTATACTTTCCAAATGACAGCTCAGTCAGGGTCTTAAATTTAGTACCACTTTCCAGGTGCAAAAATAATTATTTGTACAGTAAGTTTTGGAGTTATATCTCTAGTGGAGATAAAGGAATAATCCACAGCTCTGTGCAAAACAAGTCCCACTTGGAGAGGTTTGTTACTTTCATTGAAATAATATCTGCTTAATATCACTGGATTAGAATAGCGAGAGTTTCTGAGCATTAATAGGGCCTTTTTGTGCCACTCTGGAAGTCCATAGGAATGATAAAACTGTCTTAATTAAGTCTAAAGATTTTCTCAGCATAAGAGATTATCCCTCTGAGAGACAGCCAGAGCAGTTTGTAGTCTTCAACAATTAGATCACTTCTGAGGTACTAACGGCAAAGCCCAGAACAGGAGTTTCTAAAAATAAAGCATGGCAAGGATGGGGTGGTGTTCAGCCTCAACCTATAGCCTTACATATGAGGTTTTTGAAGGCTTCTCCAAAAATAAAACTAAATTTGCACTATCAAGTTTTTATATTGATTTTCCTCTGTGTCATGAAAAAAGAAGGTTAATCAACTGTTAAGAAACTGGAAGGAGATTAATCATAGAAAAGAACTTGTAACACAAAGGAAAATGGGGCTGTTAAGACCCTCATATCGAGGGTGAGATAAAAGCCACACTGCAGTGAAGATGGCTGATTTCTCCATCCTTTTTTCACCTTGCAGCTCTGCAGACTTCAGCACCCAGCAAAATAAATCTAACCACACGATGAAAGGCTGCTTTTCCTTGGACCATATTTGTTTGTCAGATCACCAAGTCGCACTGCGCACCACGGCTGCATGGTAACAATTTTCCTTTTCTGTGTTACCTAGGCAACTCAGTTTTAACAGTCAAAGCAAAAGAGAAGGAATTCTTCTTAAAACATCAAGAAATCAAATAACATCCTGGCAGATTAAAGGAGTTTTATCCTCATTTATCTAAACTACTCGTTAACATACTTAAACTCAGAGCAATGTCATTCATCCGTTCTGTCCTCTCTTGAGTGAGTCATAGTTGAAACCATGACAGGGCAACCACTTTGAACAGCATCTTCTCAGTGTCTGCTTGACAATCCTACCCTTTGTCTCAGAAATTATAACTTTCATCACCCGAGACATTTAGAGATTTTTCAGGAGGGCCCTACGTTGCATCTTAAAAGAGCATTTTTCTCTTACAACAGCAATATGTCCAGTACCAGGTAGCATTTCTAAAATCTTGGTATTTCAAGAAAAGTCTTTACCAGCTCAAAAATTTACATCTTTGAGTTAATCAGAGAGCAATGGATTTATACAAACAATTTTTTCAGACTGTAGAAAGTAATTTCATCCTGATTTGCAAGACTATGGCTAAGAGCTACATAACTGCATTCCTTTACATTCCTGTAGTTACATTCCAACCCTACATGTGTTAAAACTACATACATACAGCGATGCTGTATATCTGCCAATATGTTATTTCTTCTTCCAAAAACTGTAATTGTGATTATTTTTTTTCTTTTAAACCAGCACCTCTACATGCACCCTGCAGTGTCTATGCAGTGCAGTTAAAAAAAGGCTGGATTTTTTGCGTTTTCTCAAACCAGGTGCAATCTCCACAGCTGAGGTAGGCTTTCCATCAAACTGATGCAAGAGGTGAGAAATTGCTGCCTATTGGTTGTACTAGACCATTATTCTCCATAGGATTGGAATTTCTATGGACTACCAAAATTTATAGAAATAATTTAGAGTGATAGGAAGATATTTTTGTCTGAGGGTAAAGCTTTGATATTCTCAGAAGAGACTGTTGGCAAAATGACCAATTCATGTCATCCCTTGTAGGATTCTTTTCATGTCTGTGAAGTGAGGATCTGTCCACTAAGAAATCCACTGAGGCTTTTGATTCATCTTTCAACTGCATATCAAGCATTTAAGGATAAACATCCTCCTGGTAAACAAATATCTTTGGTAGCACAAGTTGAGAAAAATAGCTCAATCGTGACAACTTGCAATATTAGGCATTCTCTCCTGTCCCCATTTGTGCAAAATAATTTGCAAATACCAGGTACAACAGGATAAAAATTCTTTTTTTGCATTCGTGGGCTTTAGTGTACTTTTTTCAAGTAGTTCAACATAGCTATGTGTTAAAATGCTAATTCCAACCATTTGCATAGCCTCCTCTGAATAACAAATAGCAGAGAGTCACTGACTAAGTATCAGAGAGTGAATTCCGTGTCTACATGGACACACCAGTGACCTTACAGTCTCCTTTACTAGTTTCAGAATATTTTCTTCTTTCACTTCCTTGGGAAACCTCAAGCAATATTTTGCTTTTATTTTAATATTTGTATTCACTATGACTTATCCTTCATTGCACTGACCTCCACTGCATGGGCTTCTCCATCACTTGGTAAACTTCTCTCCACCATCCATTTTTTGGTTGTAACATTCGTTTCCATATCTGCAATAAAATCCCAGATTCCAAGTAGACAGGGTTCAGAAACTTCCCATTACTATCACTGAGATCAACTATGAGCAAATATCTGCCATAGTGTTGTAAGAAATGCTGTTCTTCCATAACAAATATGTGGCCTAGCTAACCTGAGGTTTGCAAATCTACTGCCATCACTATCTAAAGCAATCTACAGGGAGGCACCAAGACTGATGCTGCCCTTGCTTTGGAAAGCACTACACATTTTACTACGGTACAACGCTAGAAAAACATAAGACCAATCATAGCTCCTTTACCTAGAAAATTTAAAACAAAAGGGTAATGTAATTACTTGAACTGGTTTAGTCATAAGTCAATAACAATGATTTTCTGGAAGCTTTGGGTTCCCTGACAATATGCAGATACATTTCCTTTGCAAATTCAAGGGAATATAATTATTCTCAAAGCTTCCCTTTAATTCATGAGGAGGGAACAGCAAGCTAGCCAAGACCATCAAGATACTTCATGGCTTCTAAGTAACAGAGCCAAGAGTTGCTAAGTTTGCAGTCAAGGTTTTTAAATAAGGATGATCCTTAATTAGAGAAAGCCCAATATATTCATTTCAGCTGGAAAGCGAGTTGTTATAGAAGGATGGACAAAGAGAAGTTAATAAAGCCCTGACTGACACTTAGGTTGAACCCTAGTTAAATTACATGCAGAGATACTACCCTTCAGAGAAAATAAAAGGTATTGCTGACATTGATACAACAAAGCCAAAACCACACAAGTCCCGGAACTGATAGGATGCTTGGTATTGCCTGAATGACAGAACAGAAATTACAAATGGCCCACACCTGCTGCATTACTGATTTGGATTCTCTTCATTTAAGCCTGTGGGCATAATTTGAAATTTCAGTTCCATTTGTACTAGACCAAAGTTTTCTGTCAAGGCACCATCTGTAGCAATGAAATTCCCATCCAACTCCAATTCCTGACACAAACTAAACCAAACGAAAATTATATCAGCAAAACAGCTACATGAAAGTACACAACTTAAAAATATCAAATTCATCATATCATATGTACACCCTGTATAAAATGCCCCCTGATCCATATCCAGTAAAAACCCCAGTAAAAGCAAAAGACCAACAATCTGAAAAAGGCTCATGGGTCTGCATCCCCAAGGCAGTGCCTCCAGAAGCACTCAATTTGGTTTTTGGGGGGGGGATAATTGGGACTGTATGGGTCAGTTCAGCAACCGCAGGTGTTCTGGTCTCAGTGCATGCAGATGACCACATGCACTGTCCAATCAGACACAGGCGAGGCAAGCAGGTTGGAGAAAAAAAGAGAATTGTTTCTGATATAAAAGAGCATCTCTGGATTGCTCATTTTTATTTTCTTTCTTTTATTTCATGATCTTCTGAAGGAAGTAAATGACTGGTGATGGGAAGAGATCCAGCAGTTTTGCATAGATTTTTTCCCAGGAACATTCAGAAGAGAATTGGATTCTCAGCCAGGTACAAAAATAGGAATATTTTACAAGGGAATAAATGGAAAGGTTTTCCACACTTTTCTTATTTTAACTGGGACAAGGCACAGCACAAAGTGTTGCCTAAACACATGTAAGCAAAAACACTTGTCCACATTCTTGGTCCATGCTTGCTGAGTTGTGGTGTAGGGGAAGGAAAGGTGCTGTGACACGCTCCTAAGCTCATGCCAGAGCCATTGTGCAACTCACTACTACAGGGTGGAACTGGGAAGAGGTCTAACCAGTACGGTTATGCTCGCACTTCTTTCCCCTCAGTAAGTATTGCTTATTTTGGGCTAGTAACCCAGCAGAACTGGCATATGCATTATTTTTTTCTATGTCTTTTTGAAAAGACCTTAAGAAATTGAATGCCTTTGATACCAACGTGGTGGTGATCATCAACTAATATTCACATTAAGGTTACCCCCAAGGGAAGTTAAGCTTCCAGGCAGAAGAGAGAACCAACCTAATGGTGAAGGCACTTTTTTTTGGAGGCATGAGTTGAAAACCTTTCAGACAGAACAGAAAGCTATATTAAGGTCTTCTGCACCATGGATGACCATGAGCCCTACCTCTTTTCACTTGGATGGCTTTCATGGGAAAGAGAACCCAGACATCTTATTTCAAAAGTTCAATATCAAGATCCTATTCTGACCCTTCTCTGCCAGCCACAGAAAGTCTCAGGCAGAGCCAGCACAGCCTGGGATGGGGCAGGACAAGCACTACCAGGCCACTCTGCTTGTCCACCTACATCACAGTCTCTGCAGCTAAGGATCAATCTGCCAAATCACATCTGCCCATGACTTCTCTCTTAATGCTACCAGACCTAAAAGTTTCTTACAAAGATACACTTGGCTTGGTCAAGCCAATTTATTGAGCTGTTACTACAGACAGTTAAAATTTATAAACAACTTCAGATTAATTAGATTGTATATAAATATTTTAAAACAATGCATGCAGAAATAGCTAGGATAACTAAGAACTAAAGCCACTAGGATTTGCTGTGAGAAGTTTGCATTTTTCTTCTGAGAGGATGTACATGTGACAACAGGCTTTACATCACATCACACATGATGTAAAGTAGTCACAGCTGCTGAGGGAGACATATTGTGGATTTTGTCCAAAGTCACTTAACAGCTTTGAAACAACCACCATCCTCTGGATGAAGTGTTTGGTGTACATGCCTTTTCTGGCCTTTGGAAAGAATATCCAAAACTGCACACAAACAGCTCTTTGACAGCTTAAGTTGTGGAAAAGCATAATTAACACTTGAGCCCCCCTCAGCTGAGCCCACAAGTCCTTTTCCCTGGTCACTGCACACACTGATAATGAAGGAAAGACTGGAGAGGCGAGGCAAGGCTGAGGCCACCCAGCAAGTCCCCGACACAGGAATGCAGTCTGTGTTTTAAACAGCTTAGCCCTGCTAAGGCCAGTGTCTCTGCAGTTCGAGTCCCTGAACAACCTGAGAAGCTGCTGCTGTTGCTTGATGCTTTAGTTGCAGAGATAGCCATTGATATCCAATTTAAGGATAATCAATGCAAAACCACCTTCCTGAACCCGCAGACATCCTGAAACAATTTTGGGCCATTCAGCATTGTATATAGATGGTTTACCCTCCCTGAAGTCACCAGTGTGATAATTGATTGAAAGCCTACTCATGACTTTCTGCACTAGCATATTTTACTGAATGTCTCCTAATCAGATGGAAGGAAATAGGGTAAAAGCCAAGCTTGCGAGATAAAACGCGGGAGCTTTACAATGAATTAGGGCTGAGCCTATCTAGCAGGTGAACAGTGCCAAAAGCAATAGGTTCACTCCTTACCACCTTTCTCCAGGAGCTGCTCCCTGCTGTCCCTAGCTAACAGCTGGAGCTACTTAAATGCCAGTGGAGAACAAAGCCCCCAAGGAGATGAAGGGATCCTGTCCCCTCTCTCCTAGTGTTTGTCTAGCACAAATCTCAACTTTTTCAGCAGGAAGATTTGCTGCTTTTTTCAAGATTTGCAGGGTTTTTTTCTGGATCATTTTTCTGTTGAATTAATAACAGTATGACTAAAGTGCTGAAGCTGGTACAGTGGAAACCACAACCATGTGTGACAGGATTAAAGTAAGCAGATAGTCCTGCACTAGCCCTCCTCATTTTGCTGGATCTTTAAATGAGGGGAAGGAGGGAGGACAAACACAACAGAAGAGATGCAAAGACTCAACAATTCTTTTTAAAATAAATTTTCCTTAGTGCTAATGTAACAAAACAGCAACAAAAAAAAAGATGAAAACATGAGAACCCAAAATTAAAATAACAAACTTCACAACATATTCCTTTAATCCCCATACTCATAACCGAGAATATCAGCCTCATTAGAAATTCCTTGCAGGATTGTGGTCCTAAACTCACAGAGAAGTTAAAAAGGGTAACCTTACTTTTTGCTGTTTTGCTCTTTAAAGTGTTGCTATGCACTGGATGCATTTAATGTGCTTAGAAAAAGGGCAAGAGAGATCTCCGCAACTAGGAGATTTAGAAGAAAATTGGCACTTTCTACTCTTAAGTGACAATTCTGTAAATACTAGATGTGACAGTAACAATCCACAAAGTAAATTATGGGGATAGGGGAGGTTGTCACTGATGGGGAAGGGTATGACACAGAAAGAGCTCCACACACTCAGTTAGGGAGGTTTGGTGAGGAATTTAGCATACCTGCTGTACTGCACGTTTACAGAGCAATAGTAACATCTAGTGGATGTGGGGGAAACTTCCACAGCAGGACATTGAGGATCTGCATTCAGGATTAGGAACAGAAAGATTTAAGGAGAAAATAAGGATATGCCTTTCCTCTTCTCCCCTTTTTTTAAATATATGCATACACCTACTTAAACAGCCCCAGTTAAATCTCACTGCCACTTTACCAAATTAAAATGGGATGCTTTGCCATTTCTGCTGGCAGGAGAGGAAAATTAACTACCCATAAGCCAGAAAAAAACCCCGCAGCAGGTGGGGAGATGATGATGGGCTGCAGGAAAGGAGAGTTTGGAAGAGATGCTAAAATCAGTCCACACACACACAGCTTCTGCGGTGAAGTGCAGATTAAATTCAAGACTCCTAGTACATTCTTTTATGTCGGCTATACCCTAGTGCAGACAAACCCATCTGGAAACACTCTCAAAGGAAGGGAAACCATATTTTTTTTATGGAGGTGGTCTCATTCTTTGGCAAAATGCTTTACCCAGGAAGTAACTGAACCGCAAATCCACCACCTTCCTAAAATGAAGCCAACTTTTTAAATTGCAGTCTTACAGCATAGTCTGAAACCTTGGAAACTCATGTAACGGAAACAAGATGAATTTTATTTCTCTGTTCTCTCAGAGTCAACAGTTAGCAATGGGAAAGTCACCACTCACCTGTCTCAGCGACCTGTTGACATCTTATTTCTGTTGGGAAGAGATGGAAAAAACACCAACTCCTGTAACAAAATATCTGAAAATTCTCATTTTAATCAGGTAACAATTAAGAAGTGGATATTGGGAAATTTAACAATCTAGAAAGCCAGATATGAAACATTTCAGTTTGGATATTTTGGTTAGTCTTTTTTTTCACATTACCTGAAAGTTTTTTTTATTTTCTTCAGAAGGCAGATCCATCCTGCAGGAAGACCTGGATAGGCTGGAAGAGTGGGCTAACAAGATCCTTATGAAATTCAACAAAGACAAGTGTAAGGTCTTGCACCTGGGAAAACATAATCCAGGAGTGCAGCACAGGCTGTGATCTACCTGGCTGGGGAACAGCTCTGTGAAAAGGGACCTGAGAGTCCTGGTGGACAACAAGCTCAATGTGAGCAACCAGTGTACTGCAGTGGCAAAGAAAGCCAACAGGATGCTGGGTTGCATCAACAAGGGCATCACCAGCAGAGATAAAGAAGTCATTATCCC
>JAOXNH010000004.1:6495229-6518495 GCA_028566575.1 Bartramia longicauda
GGCCACTATGAGGTCTCCCCGGAGCCTCCTCTTCTCCAGGCTGAACAACCCCAGCTCCCTCAGTCTGTCCTCACAGCGGAGGTGCTCCAGCCCCCTGATCATTTTGGTGGCCTCCTCTGGACCCGCTCCATCAGGTCCACGTCCTTTTTATATTGAGGGCTCCAGCCCTGCACACAGTGCTCCAGGGGAGGTCTCACCAAAGCAGAGTAAAGTGGCAGAATCACCTCTCTGGATCTGAGCTAGAGCTCAGGAAAACTTGCCCCGAGCCTGACCTTGCTGCGTGATCCTGCACAGCTCTTTGTTTGGTCTTTTTGCTTTCGCTTGCAGTTTCCAGGGATGCTTTCACTGGGGCTGGAGATGGCGTCAGCACAGAGGAGCCTTGGTCTCTGGTGTGCCATGGGTCCAGCTGACCTGTGTGTATGTGACTCTGGCTCAAACCTCTGCGCTCCTTCCAGGAATTGGGGCAAGGACTCTTTCTCTTTTAGGGAGTACTTAGCTCTTTATGAAAAAGTTTAGAAGGACTCATCGGTTCTGCCAGTGGAGGCCAGACTCAGGATGGGAGGGAGAAGCAGACTGATGTCATTGTCGCAAACCAAGCAGGTCGTGCCATCGTTGCAGTATTCGTGTTGCTTCTGATGGTGTGCTCAGTTCACAGATGGGAGCAGAGCCCTGGCTTCCAGGCCCTGCTGGTAAAAATGGCTTTGACTTCTCCAAGACTGTGATCTTGGCAGAGTGAAAACATGTCATGGAATCTCATAAAGCTCTTGAGATGTTCCAGGAGAGGAGAAGTTGCAAGGGAGAGACTTGGGTTGCACCAAGTCACTTATTTGAGCAGTCAGACTGTTTAAACAGTCTGCTTAAACCTAAGCAGAAACAGTCTGACTGCTCAAGTGGTTTTAGGAAGGAAATGGAAAAAGCAGTGGATATCCCAAAATGCAGTTGTAGAATCATAGAATTGTCTGGGTTGGAAGGGACCTTTCGGACCATCGAGTCCAGAAACATAGCACTGCCAGTCCACCAGCTCTGTTTTACTGGTGTGTTGCACGCTTGGTGGAATAGGTGCTTCTGGAAGGGCTCAGCATCTATCATTCCCCTAAAGACAGTAGATGTGGAGTTCTTGGAGAGACCAGCCTTACTGGTGTGAGCACGATGATTGTTTTTACGGTGGCTTGAGCTTCTGTCACAGCCCGGTGGCAGAGAGCAGCGGGGACGTCTCCCTGTGCTGGGACTGAGGCCAGCCTTGCTGAGCTCCATCATTCATCTCTTGGGCCTGTCCCCAGCCCTGGCTCCCAGAGAGCCCAGTCAAGTCACTGCATACCTGGGAGAAGCGCTATAAACTCCTCACTTTTTTGGTTTGCTGATTGCTAATACATTTCCAGAATTAAAGGAGGTGGCCAAGCCCCTGCCCTCCTGTGCTGAGGGGTGGGATTTGGCTCGTCCTCAAAGGTCTGTGCTCAGAGCTTGGTGTGCACAGAGCCTCAAATACTTACGATGGCCAGCAATCTTTAGCTCAGTTCTGGGCCAAATAGACCCCCTCCCAGTATCCAAGAATCTGGAGAAGATCATCATCCTCTGATGGGCAGAAGAGGAGTGGGATGGAACCACTCGGTTGTTTGTTCTCCTTATCTCCGATGGAGATGGAGACTCTGTCCCACGGAGTGTGAGGAGCACAGGGGCAGGATGTGGGAGGAGAAGCTCAGGGTTTGTCTGATGTTTGTGGCCCTCAGAAGCAGATCCAGAAGCCATCAAAGACGGAGCCCAGAGTGAATGGCAGGGAGCGTTCGATCGAGGCGTCTGACGCCGGTTGTCTTTATGTGGCGTTTGAGACAGTGTGGGCAGTTTGCTCAATTTTTCTCCGTAGACGCTGCTTTGTTTGGAAGGTTGTAGACACATGTCAGCGGTGATGGATAGATTTGTTTGACTTCCTGTCAAATCAATGATTACTCATAGAAATCTCTTTTATTAGTTTATCATAGGAAGTTCTATGTCATTTATCCCAGCGGAGGCTCGGCTAGCTGGTGTCGGTGAGCAGTGCTGGAGAAAGTTATTGCTGCCTTTTATTGTGCTGCTGCTGCTTTTTAGTGTTTTGACATGGTATTTATTTGTCTTGGTTTTGCACTAGGAAAGGTTTCCTCCTCTTTTTGCCCTGATTGCAAGCAGGGTGTTTTGTCTTTCCTTTCCCATTCCACGCTGGTTCCTGGAAATTTGCAAGGATGTGCCCTAAGTATTAAGGTTTATCCTCACCCTCTGCTAAAGTCTGACTAGACCTTGCTGCCTTGGCACCTTTGAACTAATGAAGGTCTTAATTTCTTGGGCATTGTAGGAGTTGGAACTAACGGGTATGAATTGGAGGGAGAGGGGGGTTGATGAGTTAGAGGGGAAAAGCCATGGTGATGTATTTCTCGTATCTTTTGCACTTGGTTTTGCTTTGCTTGGTGCTCTGAGAGGAGGTGGAGCTCCCTGTCTGTAATGTTTCCATGCTGCATCCCAAGGGGTGAGCTCTGCCGTTGGGGCAGATGGGGGTGGTTTGATCCCTGCAGGCTCCCGCGTGCTGGCTGGGAGCGTTGGGAGCGGTGGTCCCGGTTCTGAAGCGGAGCTGGCAGCGCACAGCCTCCCTGCAGGTCTCCTTTGGCACAGCTGGCTTACATCTGTCTTTCCATGCCCACTCAGGCCGTGGGGTGGCCTCTCTGCTTACCCCATTGCAACCACGCAGAGCTGACTGACACCCAAAGGGCTGGCTGGGTGACAAAATGACAGTTTTTTGGGCTGTTTTGGATGTAGCAACTTTGCCAATAACCATTTCCTCCTGCTTTTCAGAATCTTAAATGGGAGGCTTTTCTTCAGGTGTAGCTCATGCATAGAAGAGTGTCCTGGTTTGAAGCCAAAACCACAACAAAGAGCTGTACAAATAACTGAGGCTTTGGTTATTTGTCCCGTTGAAAAAATTCAGGGAATAGTTTCAGGTCAATCTAAAAAATACTTTTTTGCCATGGAGAATTTAAATGACCTGGGGAAAAATGGTTTAGGATCATTGTGGAAAGGGAGATGCTTTCAAATAAGTTTAAAAACTAATCTTCAAAATGATTTTTCTAAATGAAATCTGTTTGATTTAAGAAAAAAAATCAAATGAAACATCATCTGGACTGTTCCCAGGTTTTCTCGCCTGTAATAGAAATCCACGGAACTGCGAGTGCATTCTCGACCTGCTTTGCCCAGAGGGAATTCTCCCAGGACCGAGCTGCTGCTGCTCTTCCCTGCCTTCTCCAGTGGCTGAGCACGTGCTGAGCTTTGGAGACCACTGCTGCTGCCGCCAAGCTAACAACGCTGACCTCTGAGTTCAAGTAGGAGAGACTTATGTTTTCAGGTCAAGAGATCCTTGGCTCAGTCCCTGCAGATAAACCGAACGGGGAGATGGCTACACGAGAGCAGAGCTTCACTCTCTGAAGATACAGAAATCATTTCAACCACCAGTGAAGTGGAACGGCTGGGGAGATTGAGGTGAGCACGATACGGTTACGCAGAAACACACTTGGTGTGACTTTGCATGTGTTGTTGATGCTGGCGTTGCCTCTTTTCCTCCTCCTGGGGCCAAAGGTTTTGGTGGTCACCACCATGGTTGCCCTATTACTCCAGGAACTCCTAAGTCGGGCTGGGCCATACTTTAATATGGTGACCTTTCTCTTTCAGGAGGAGAGAAATCTCTGCAGGTTTTTCCCTGAGAAGAGATTTAGTCAGGTGGTAGATGAGGAATTTCTGCATCTGAGCCTTGCTTTAGATTTAAGCTGAATAGTACAAGTAGCTGTACATGAACGTCTGTTCATCAAGGCTGGAGCACCAGAGGCAGCTGGATGCTCCACCAAGTGTTTCTCTTACTTGTGTGTCCCTCAACTGGAACGGATGCAGAACCATGTCTTGTCTTGGTCCTGGTTCTTTGCTGACCTTGAGCTCTGCACAGCTGGATGTCTGGAATTTGTACCCAGCGAAGCAAGCCTTGAGGGAGAACAATATCCAGCCGATGTACTGTGTCATGGTAGCAACCAAGCTTGGAGTAAATCAAGCTGCGGGAGAGCGAGGGAGTTGTTGAAGTCTTCAGTGTGAAGATAAAAGCCTCTTCTTAGATCAAAGGCAGTGGGGGAGAGGTGCACACTTCCTGAAAGCAAATAATGAGCCAAACAACCAGTCTCCAAACATTAGGCTTGGATTTATCTCTCTGCCTGAGCCAAGGGCATATCATATCCCTCCATCAGTAGCTAATCACTTGCTGAGAAATAGTATCCTGACAAGAGACAGCAATTGCCTCCCTTCTGATGGGTTGCTAGAACTCTGTATGGTAGGAAAGCAATAGCCTGTCGCCCTTCCCAGTAAAGGAATCTGTTCCTTCTGATGGGAAGTACTACCAGAGAGGGAAATCAATTTGCACCGTTATCAGACCTTTCTCCCCAGTAGTTAATGGGACCTAACATCTGATTTGATTCCCAGGCAGTTCACAAATTAGTGAGAAGCGACGGGATGTAGGAGAAGTCACCCGGAGAAGGAGCAGAGGTATGGAGGAATCCTCGGGAGAGGTGTGCGGCATTTGCCGGCCCAGGGGGGCCCATTAGTTTTGCCAGCGTGTAATGCAGAATGCAATGATTGTTCCAAACAGAAATGATTTAACCTTGAATGAGAGAAACATAACCAAACAGCAGCAGTGGAACAATAAAGAAATTCCATCTCTGATCTCTTGTGACCCACGTTCTGCTCAAACGGCTCCGATGTCACCGATACATTATTTTCATGAGTGACTCTAAGTGCATTATGCATGAGTGTGTGGCCACTGGTGAATAAACTGAGAATTCTTCAAGGGAGCGTATATAATCTATTTGATTTCATGGAGCTGGGCTGTGCTCCTTTTTTTTTGTGAAAGATGGTTGCTGCTCAGCAGAAGAGTGTGATTGTGCCTCTATGAGTTTGGCACAGAAGGGGATTTGTCACACGGTCCCCTGTGGGTATGAGTTGTTGCAGCCCCCAGCCGGAGGCTTTGCTTTTCAGCTCAAGTGGTGGCAGCACGTTTGGCTCACTCTCTGTGCTGGGTCTGATCATGGAATCACAGAATGGTTTGGATTGGAAGAGACTTTAAAGATCATCCAGTTTCAACCCCCCTGCCATGGGCAAGGACATCTACCACCAGACCAGGTTGCTCCAAGCCCCATCCAACCTGGCCTTTTACACCTCGAGGGATCGGTCATCTACAACTTCTCTGGGCAGCCTGGGCCAGGGTCTCACTACCATCTCAGCAAAGAATTTATTTCTGGTATCTAATCTAAATCTCCCCTCTTTCAATTTAAAACCATTACCCTTTGTCCTATTGCTGTGCTTCCTGACAAAGAGTCCCTTTCCAGCTTTCCTGGAGCTCCCAGATACTGGAAGGCTGCTATAAGGCTTCCTTCCTCTCCCTGGAGCCTTCTCTTCTCCAGGCTGAACAACCCCAGCTCTCTCAGCCTGTCTTCACAGGGGAGGTGCTCCATCCCTCTGATCATTTTAGTGGCCCTCCACTGGACCCCTTCCAACAGGTCCATGTCCTTCTTATGTTGGGGACTCCAAAGGTGGACACAGTACTCCAAGTGAGGAGTTTTTCTAATCTTTGAACTGAGAAGAAAAGTTCTAAAGTGTAACTTGTGTTTATGTTTGGTCAGAATTCAAAAAGCAATAAAAATAATCCAGTGTTATTTTAACAACATGACTTTAAAAACAGACTCAGACTGTGATTTGATTTGATTTACAGAGGATGAGGAGCCAGAGGCCTGAAGCAGCACCCAATGCACCAGTGAGACCATGCAACAGGCAGACTGAACTGTGGGTCGGGACACCGCAGGTGACCCTACAATTGCTCCTGGGAGAGGCTGAATGTACAATAAGCATCCCTGATGCTAAAAGGAGCATCGCCTACTCTATAGCCTGAACTGGGTAAGAAACCTTTGTTGTCTTTTTATACTTTGCAACACCTGAATCCAGGACAATCATTTTATATACTCTAGCAGCCCTGCTAAGTCAATCCATCATTATTCATCAAACAGTATGAAGCCTGAATGCTCCGAGAGCCTGGGACATTAACTTTCAACCCATGCAGACTGCTCTTATGAAAGATGCATCCATATCACGAGAAACTTTCAGTCCATCAAACAGCAAACTGGGAGAAGCCCAAGATGTTTATAAGTAGAGCTCTGTGTGAAACCAGCACAGCATGCCTATCCGATTTGCAGTAATCGGATACACAAATGGATATTAAGAATTGTTTGGAAATAAAGAGATCATGTTCTAGAGACCAAAGTTTGTCACAGATGGCAGCTTCAATGGAAGTATGGGAGATGAAAAGGGCATTTGCCACTGACGTGCATCTACTATAACAGAGTTTCCATAAATACTTAAATAAGGAAGTGGAGATTATGAGTTATTTTTTCCCTATTGTTATTCACTTGGCATTTTCTCAAGTGATTTTGGTGTGTTGTAATATCAAGGCACAGAAACAAAACAACTCTGAGTTCCCAATGAAATCATTCAAGGGGAGGGTAAAGGTTTAAAGCATATTAGAGATCGAGTAAGAAACTGCTCAGCACAAATAGAATCCGTAGCAAAGCAAAGACGAGCACTTTACTTCCAGATGAGCAGCTGGGATCTCTGCTGTACATACTGCAGACCCTAAATTCAGTCTCAGTAGTGACTGTAACATCAGCTTAGGTCTGCCACAGTTCATCCTGTGAGGTACAACTCAGTGGGTCTACAGGTCTGAGACAACTGGAGATGTAAAGTATTATTTATACCCTCTTTGATTCATCTATTTCTCCTTCAGAGTGCCTGTTAATAAAGAGAAAGTAAGTCCTAAAGCAATTCAGACCTCTCTCTGTACTCAAGATGATAGGTAAACTGCTAGTGGTAGGAATAAATATGCAAAGCTTAAATGCATCCAGTGCTTTGGCAATATACGATATTCAAAATTTACACCAAAGTTTCCTGTCAACTCCTCTGGGCTTCTAGACTCTTACATATATTAGCAAAATTCACAGCATTAAAATCTGGATACACTTGATCACACCACTGAATGATTAAATTTTATATTAACTACAGAAATTTCAATGGTGTTTTTTCACTATTCTTCACCATAATATTGCAACTCAGAGCTGTTAGATTTGAGTTGTTAGTTCAGGATTATAAATGTGGGCTTCAGCTAATGCTAAAAAAATCACATGTATGTCAAACTTTTGCCAAACATTTTAGCCAAAGAGATTTCAGGCACTCAAAAGCAATTGTCTTAGAGGCGCAGGCTCGTTCTGACAAACCAGCATTTTATTTCAATTGAAATTAAAACCCATGAAGTTGACAGTTGATTCTGAAGATTATCCACATCTTAATTATGCAGAAATTCTCAACTCTCATTTCTTCCAACCATACATTTACTACCCGCTTTCCTGCCTCTTCTACAACAACTATAAATATTAAGATTATCCAGTTGTAAACACCTCCGAGATGATAAAAATATTTAGAAAGTGGAGCACAGACGGAAATTACTATACAACCACTGAAAGGGATTTGTTACATTAACAAATACACATTAGAGCGCGTCTGCTACTTAAGCTTTTAAACGCCATCTGGTATTTACTATTGCATAATGACCAGCTAGGACAATCTCTGTCCTCTGAACAGAAAATAAGGGCTGAAGTGACTACTATTATTAGGAGGGATGGTTGGCAATGCTGTGCCACTACACAAGAACATGGAAGGAACACCACTTTCAGAGATTTGTACTTCCTCCGCTTGATGGATGTCAGTAATAATCTGTAATAATCCAAAAGCATTACAGTTTGTATCACAGAAACTGTACGTGGAGGCTCCACCAAGTAAGCATCTTCACTGCGAGGTACCTTTTCTATAGGTAAACTCACATCCTTAACTCAAGTGCTCTGTTGCCTATCGAGGAAGGGAAAAAAAAGCACCAGCGCCAGAAGAATACTAAGAAATTCATCAGCTCTCATTAAGAAGATTGTAATGAACACTGCTATAACAAATCTTCAAAATACTAATCGAATGTGATTCATCAGTTCTCTGCAGCTGCTGTGCCACACACCATATCCTTCATGGAGTGGGGGAAAACACTGACCTTCGTTTGCAAATTAACATTTTTCTGAAATTTTAATTTTTCCATCTGCATTCCTGTTTCCTACTTGTGCCAACATGACCTGTGGATGCACCTACACGTCAGGCACACCTGAAACGTGAATGCACCTGACAGATCAGTCACGCTGGGAAGAACATGGTGTCAGCAGAGCAAGGATCTACAAGTAAAGTGTGCTGTCTCCACAGGTTTTTCAGAGGAAGACAAAGGCAGCAGACAAGCTACAAATTTTTTGGAACAGGGAAGCCTTTTTACTTCCACCAGAAGGCTTAGCACCAGTAAGAGAAAAGGAACAATACAGGACACCCCCTTTGGAGAAGTCCACGAGAGCAAGAAAGTGGCCTTAATGAAGGGCACTATACACAAAAGCAGCCTGGTCACCTCTTCCAGCCATTCCTTCAAAACAAAGAGCCACTTCGCCTCCAAAGGGTACCGACCATTCTGCACACTCTGCCAGGGGATATGGGAGGTAGACAGGCAGAAGTCACTGTGTGGGACCCTCTGTGACACCCAGTCACCTCATAACCTCTGCTGCTGGCCAATACTCACGAATACCACTCCAGAAACATTCTCCTGCCTTCAGGTACGTGCCGGTGTAAGCCTCATAGTTTGATGTTACCACACTGAGAACTCTCTGTTTCTGGTTTTGCTAATGAATACACAGCAACATAGGCTTTCTGCAAACTAACCTGCAACGGCTGCATCTAGTTCATCTTCCTCCACAGACTCCTGAGTGAGAAGGTCTGCCAGAGGAGAGAGTGGGTAACAGCTGTTGAGGTTCAATCCCAGCATGAAGTTGTGCACTTTCCCAGCACGCCCTTCCCTCGTGTTGAAAAGGGCACTATCACCCACCAAAGCCATCAGCATCCTCTGCACCCAGCTTTCTTGGCTGCTGTTCTGATATTCTTGATTTGCCTCAGCATTTTCAGTGCCTGTACAGGAAAATGAAAAGAACCAACAGTGAGACAGTTAACGTATGAAGTATAAACCCAAGACTTCCGGGTCTATTAAAATAAAGGCCCTATTAAAATAAAAGGAACTGGGTCACAGCCTTCTTTCAAGGAACTGCAGACTGAATGAAGGTGCTTTGCTGCAAGAATTTCAGAGGAATAAAGAGAAACTATCCTCTTAACTTCATAGGCCAGTGAAACTTTTCATCTGCAGTGCGGTAGGGTGGATGTGTCCATTAGGAAAAGAGATTGAGAATGTGTTAGATGACCCGATCTGGACTTAATTAGTTTGGATGGCAAGGGAAATGATGATATGGCTTTATCTGTGCTAGCACCCAAAATGCAAATTCTCCTAGGCTCAGGGGTCAGATTGGAGTTGCCAAGATTCATACTCTATGTAGACCCGGGTTCATCTGGATGTGTACCCTTCTCCATCCTTTACTGACTGCTAGAAACCCAGCTTTGCTTTAGAAGGCAAAGTTAGTCTGCATACAAGAGAATGTTATGGTGTGGGAATTCTAAAATATCTGAGAACAGCCTTTCAGCGAACTGTAAACTACAATCAATGTCTGGTTTTAATTAAGAGTAGAATGAAACATCTAGGCTTAGATGTCTACAGCTAGACATTGCAGAAAAAAAATGACTTGAGTTGGCGCTACCTTGCATTCGTACTAATTCAGGCTGAGGCTCGATCCTTTAAATCCAGCACTGAAATGCACATCTTCAGTTCAAGCTTTAAAGGAGCTGATTTTTATATAAGTAGAGAGAAAAACGAGCATCACACACCACAAAGTTTAGATGTGCAATATCTGTACAATAGTATTCTACAGAAGTGGGGGATTACCAAGTGTTTACAGATCACAGATTTGTAGGTTGCCCACCATGTCTGCAAACTATGAGAGAAATGTAGTGTTTAACAGGAAATCCGCAAATAAACACAAAATGCAATATCACCCTCTCCCTATTACTTTATACATAGCGGGAACGGAGGAAGTAATCATTTAACTGAGCTAATGACATCAGTCACTGTGTCATCACACAAGATTTTCTTTTCTTCCTGTAGATCCTAAAATTACAAAAAGCTGCATTCCCGTCTTTGCTTCAGTTGTTAAAAACATCATCACTTTCTTCAGGTGAAAATCACTGTTGTTCCCAAAAATATCATCAAATACAGAAAGCATTATTAGGATGAGGTAGCAACTCCGACTAAAATCACAGAAATCCCCAGGTGGTTTAGGTACCCAAGGATAATTTTCAACAGGATCTTTTCTTCCCCATGCCCAGTGTTCCCCTTGTAGTTGTGCCTCCTCTGGGAAACAGGATTTGGGCATTGTTTAAAACACTGTGCCAAGCACTAGGAATTTCCTGTATCAGATGCCATTGGTAAAGGTGCTAGAAGACATCTATGAATGCTGGAAACACAAACCAACAGTTAATCAAGGAACTCTTAAATAAAACAATGGATACTGTTAGTTTGCCGGGCTGATAAAGAGCTCAAACATGCCTCTGAGCTCAGCAGCTTGCTGGCAACAGACTTCTGAAGATTAGGCTCAGCAAGCCTAATTTTGGGATGTGTGTGAAATTGCAGGCCTCTGTGAAGCTCTGTTGGGCTGACGCCAAGACTGAAGATCTGCGAGAGAATCATTTGATCATCAGCTTGAGCAAGAGGCATGAAAGTCAAGCCAAATGCCCTCCTGAGGTCTCTTCTTCCACTTTTCTCTATTTTGCTGAGCCACAGACTCCTTTAAGATCCTTGGGCTAGGCAATTAAGTTTTGTAATTTGTATAAATAACAGCAGAGCCCTCAGATATGAGACTATTGGTAAGCCTAAGGAAAACCAGCTGATTACCAACACCCACAAACTTGACCATGCTACATGAAAGCTGGTAAAAACGTGAACTATGAAATCAAATGTGAGGATTTCCTTACCTTTTGGATGCTGTGATTCATCTTCACTGTCTGAACTGTCATTGCTTACAAGGTGCTTTAGCCTAATATTTTCTGTTGAAAGAAATATACAATTACTTTAAACTGCTAAGGTTCAATTATCAGAACAGCTAGGAATTTCAAAACAAATTGAGTCTTCATAACAGAAAATAAAGCTGAAGAGATTTGGTCTGCTGTGGACGTCTCTGTGTTCTGAATCTGATTGGAATATATCAGCTTTAGCCTGCAATTTTTGAAAAGCTCCTGCACTAGGCAGATTTCCCAGCAAAAGGACTGGGAAAACAAAATGTAATCCTAAAGCAGTACCTACTGCTCACCTCTGCACCACATATCTGACACGTTTTGTTTGCCTTGATTAAAATGTAGATGTATAGCTTCTGTCCTCTCAATAACTTTGAATGAACTAGGAAGGCAATGTCCACTTCTGTTAATTACCAGCTAATTTT
This sequence comes from Bartramia longicauda, assembly GCA_028566575.1. NCBI lineage: Eukaryota > Metazoa > Chordata > Aves > Charadriiformes > Scolopacidae > Bartramia > Bartramia longicauda. The sequence continues at coordinate 6,506,722 of JAOXNH010000004.1, forward strand.
TAAAAAGAGGAATGCTTAACTTCATTCATGCATATATGAATGGGTACCCTTAAAAACAGTGGGGGAAAAACAAAAGCCAAGATAGTTACGTTTCACTGGAGTATGTGTGAAAAATAAAGGCCAGTGCAGTTACATGGGTAGAAAAGACAAAGGTTTTCATCTTCTAACATTAAGTAAGAGAAATAAAAATGAAATTAATGAAATTCTCTTGCAAAAATCTGCATTTTGTTAGGGTTAGCAGCTTTGTTTCCAAAAAAACAACAAAGTCTGACAACATTTTTTTTGCTAATTACGGAGGGAAGCCTTTCTTGAAATAAAACAGATTTGCAATGTTTTATGAGCAGTCTCATCTCAGAAGCTTACAACCTACAGAGACTGGACACAGAAGATGAAGTCCAGCGATGTACCTGTATCCAAGAGAAGACTTTTGAAAACTGAAAGCCTTTATTCCCTAGTATAACGTATGCTAGGAATCATCTCCAATCAAGATTTGAAGCCTGTTAAAATAAACTGAAAGAGGGTTGTCTCCTAATGAACTTGAATATATTAACAAATAATTTTTTTTCCATTAAATAATGAAAATAAATTGACATCTACATTTTCTCACAGAAGCATAATGTTGGTCTCTGGTGACATACTCCTGCAGTGAGCTATTATCTCCAACAAATGCTGTAATTTCTACCAAATGCAGTATCAAAACGATGGCAATTCCACTTTGCAGTTTTTGCTTAAGTCTAAATCTAATTCCTATAAGCACGCCTGGCTGAAGAGAAGACTGAAGGAAGAGTCACTGTAACATCAAATGTGAAAAAAAAACAGATTATTGCCCTTGCTAATGAATACTGGATACAGATGACCACTACTGTTGCTTTTTTTCTGAGGAGGATAATGCCCTTTTAGACTTACATACAACACTGTAAAAATCCCCACAGATACGTAAGAGCTTAGTCATCATTGTATTTTTCCTTAAATACTTTTCTTTTTAATACTCAGTGGGTCCTCAGTCACTACTCACATACTGTCAATGGAAAAACACACACCAAAGACAAACATGAATAAATTCTTGAGAGATTACATGGAAGACAGGTCAAAATTAAAATTAATGAGCAAAAAAGGAAGCTAACAAAAATGACAAATGCAAATTTTGGACATCAAATCATCTCTTTAAAGCAACCCCCATGCCAAATTTATTATTTACTGCTTCTAGGTGTGATGCATACATTCTGTGCACAACACTGGCTATTCTGATGTCCACTGGCATTTTGCCATTCACTTTGGTGGTACAACGGTTTCACTGGCACATCTTCAGCTCTGGTTAATGGATTGTGGTTCAAGTCACATTAGTATTTTCCCATCTCACTGGATTTCAAAGCATATTTTTTAAGTTCTATGTGAAATGAGCCATGGATGAGAGATAACATTCTGTCTCTCAATATCTTAAAAAGCAGTAACACAGACTTTTCCATTATCAAATTTATTGACAAAGGTTTTCTGTTAGTACATGTTAACACTCAAGAGGTGTATCAGGATTATGAACCTGGAGGCACAGGTCTCATTTTCATCCATAAAGAAGTACATTATCGAACAGCTGAATAACATCTATTAGGAGACAGAAAGAGCTAAGGGGCTTGGGCTTTTTCCGCTGTTTTTTTGCTTTTCCTTTACTAACCCTTTAAATAATACAGTCTGGTGTCAAAAGACTACACAAGTAACTATCAAGTATTTGTCAGCTTCTGATCTCCAAAAACTAGAGTAAGAACATAAAAAAGGAAGTTGCATTCTTTTAACTTCATAAAAATAGCTGCATATATACACGTGATTTTCAGTACCTCTGATACTGATCAGAAACAAAAAAATGAAGGAAAGGAAAATTACTAACCCTCTTTGCCTGACCTCATCAGCATCTAGGAATGTCAGCAATTAAAGTTACATGAATTCCATATTGTTAAAATGACTACCAGCAGAGTGCCATCCTTCCACAGAGTGAAAGTGCACTGGATCTTCCTAGTAATTGTTTTGCACAGTAGAAAAATTATTTGCTATTACCTAATTCTTCTTCCATGGTGGGACCTTTATTTTGAGAATTGGAGACGCCAAGCACTCTGTTAAATAATATAGAAAACGCGCTGCCCCAGACACCTGAAAGGGAAAAAGTAAACAATGAATGGAGGAGGCTGGTAGAAGGAAAAAAAAACATATACTGCACTGTTTAAGCAGTTGCTTGCTCTCTGAGCACACCTCTGATTTTGGAATGCTAAGTAATAAGCTCAGATGTACATATCAGAAACAAAAACAACCAGGGAATGCCAATCCATGTCCATGGAATCTTTCAAATAGACGTTTCTCAACAAATTGAGAACTCTGCTTCTTGTCTTACACTTTGCGTGATTGCATTAAAAAGCCCTTGTCCATGAACTATTGAAATTAGTTTTATTTTAAAGTCTCTTTCTGTCACATACTCACCCATCAAGAAATGCAAGGGATTTTCACTATACTTCTTCACCACTGTCCCCATAAAAAATTTGCTTCCAAACAAATCAGGAGACATAAAAGTGCCATATTTTGCCATACCAATCTCATACGGACTGAATTCCACCCAGTCTGCAAATTAAGAAACAAAACTGTGCTTAGTCAGCAATCTAATCTGAATAGAAACAGAGGATGAATATACATAAACAAATGAAAACTCTGTCCAAGTAAAGAAATTTGAGGTGAATGGGAAGTTAAATAACAACAGGACTATCTTTTAGGTTGTGCAGAAGTCAAAATTTTGATTTCAAATGAAGGTCAGTCTAATGTCACACCAAAGAAGGAATTCACATTCTCATTCTCTCTTATCACAACGAACTTTGGTGAAAATATATGAGGTTATAAAAACAGAAGTATAAAAATAGCAATCATGAATGAGAAAAACAAAATGACGTCTGGTTTTCATCCCATGCCTCAATACAACTCCCTGTCACATGAAATAAAATTGGAACTTGGGCCCACGTTGTATTTTCTTTCACTGTGATCCTACCAAAAATGTGGAGGGAAGTGAAAAAGGTGGCAAAAAAATTATTTAGTATCACAAAAGTTGTGAAAGATTCTAGGAGACACATTTGGATTCCACAAAAAGCTAAAGTTTCTAGTGAAATCCAATATGAAAAGGCAAAGCTGAGAGGCAGCTGAGAAACCTATTAACACCAAACGATGCAACACATTTTTAAAAGTGCAGGCCATTTTACTGAATAGAGAGCTCAATAAAAATATAGAGTAAAATGTTCAAATGCATTTTCTGATCTTAGCAGAAAATTTCAGAAGGGATTTACATTCTATGATGTATGCCTTTTTTTGAAAATGGATTTTAGCTGGTTTTGAAATATTTTCTTTGATACCAGTGGAATTGCTTACATCAGAGAATTAACTTCAAGAAGGGAGCAATGACAAACAAAATATACCCTATATTTTTAGTATTTCATCCATACATCTATTTTATCTTCTGTATTTTCAGTAGTGATTGATTTGACTAATTCTATAAACAAATTAGAAATGATTCTGAAATAGAAAGGCAAAAGAAATAGCTTTGAAAAATCCCCACACATGATAGGATGCCACATACTCCTGAAGATACTCAGTGTTTCTGTTGAAATACTAAGCATAACACTAACCACTTGTCCTGAAAAGGAAAGATTTAATCACGACTGCTGATAGTTTCATTTCGTGGGGCAATGCTTATCTATGTTAAGTCAAATACAACATCCTAGTTTCCAAATAAACCACCCACAAATCTTCACGTTTATTGGAGCAAAAGGAAATTCCTTTGAAGATCCAATCCAGGAATTTAATGGTATTTCCCTTTAGATATATAAACAGGAATTGGCAGATATGTACTTCAGAACCATGTTGACAGCAAAACTAAATTTAGAATTAATTTGATCTGTGATAATCCACTTTCATTTTTGTATTTTCACTGAAGAAGATCATTTCTCAAATCACATATCCTGCTTAGGGAAATAAGATTTCTACCTTAAAATTAAAGGGCTTCAGCATTAGCTTCTGCCATTCCAGAAGCTCCTTGAGACACTGGCCATTTAAATGAGTAGGACTCCGATGTTCCAAGAGACAAGAACTCTATACCAAGAGAAGTACTTAGTGTTTATAACCCAGTAAACTGGGTTAGTTCCTTGGCTTTGGCTTAACCCAAAATGTACTGAAGTCAAACCTCTCAGCTGCATTCATTGCACTTTGGACATGGCCCTGATGTAGGTTAGATCTTCAGGTATCTTCAGGTAATTTCTTAGCATTAAAGAAGCTTATCTTAATAAAGAAAAAATAAAAGTAAAAAAAAAAAAAAAGAGAAGTTGTCTTTAACTAAATCCCTGTAATTATGTTCAGTTAAAATGATTACTGCAGTTTTGGGTATGGCTGGCGCCACCTGGGTCAGAAATGCCAGTGGTAGGGAAAACATGCAGAGCCTGGGGCACGAAAGCTATTAGCAGCTGCATGAAATCTTGCACCATCACTCCTGGAAGGAATTTTATCTGATATAATTACTGCATTTCAACTTGAAACAACATGAAAGATATCACCTACATCTATAATCCAATAAATAAGAAAGTGTAAATATTTCTGTTCAGAACTTACTATGTATTTCAAATCAAAAACAGCTGTTCGGTTCCAAAAAGAGGAAAAAGCAGCTTACAACAGAAACGATCAAGAATTAGCATCCTATGTAATGATACAGATCATAGCTTCAAGAAAAGAAAAACAAGATCCATTGGCAGAAAACCCACTGGTTTTCTAGACCAATGGGTAAAGCTAGAGAAATCAGATCAGCCTTCAGGTGCTTCAGGTCTTGCTTAGAGCTGGCCATTTAATAATGTTAATACATTTAATAATAGTTAATACCAGAGATAACTTTTTTTAAATGGTAAATAAGTAACCCAAATAAAATTTCTCAGAAAACAGAAGGTCATCAAAAACCAAAATACTTCTATTTTCAAACAAAAAGGTTTCAGTTTCCTAAGGAGGAAAGTAGACAATTAGTCCATGACAAATTTAACCTAATTTACACCCTCATCTTTCATTACAAAGTTTTGACAGCAACTTTTCCAAATAATCTTTTTAGGAAATGTGGATACAGTGTCTGATTGATAAACCTTGGGCAAGTCATTTGGTGTTTCCCTCCTCAGGCTTATATGTAACTATATAGATAAATAGGTAATCTTTTCTTTGTACAGCATCTAACACAATTGGACCCACTCTCAATTGAGGCTACTGGACGAGATTAAAATCTATGTGTAATAAATAAAAGCAAAAGCCCCCTTTCTCTTACCAACAGTACTTTACACTGTGCAAGAAGTAAAAAGAGGTAGTAAATTTGTTTCTTCAATTCTCATCTCGCTGTTCTTAGAAAGAGGAATAATCCTGTATGACATTTCCCTTTACACTACCGTTAAGCAGCTTTCTGCTGTTCATGAAACACCAGCTTTCTTTTTGTCTTGACTCCTGAAATGTACTTAGATACTTCATACATAAAAGATATTTTTTCAATTGATACAAAAATCACTTTTTTGTAAGACAGAGAGAACAAAACTTGGCCACCACTTAACATTTCACAGAAACCTAAAGAGTTTTGTTTTTGACGCCAAGTTTTTGGCGTCAAAACTTATTTTGGGGTTAAAAAACAATAAATAATCGCTACAAAATGATCGAAGAATAAGTTTCCAGACCTAAGAATGAGAGAAATAAAAGGCTTTTGAACTAAAATACAGTCTGTTTGCATCTCCACGGACAAGAAAAGATGCATCTGAGAAGCCAAGCAAAGGCTCAGTTCCCTTGCACGCCCCGAGGAATGCGTCCTGTTCCCCTGTAACCTTGGTGCTGCACCAGTGGAGTGAGTATCCACCTATCTAATTATGAGATCAATTATCCCCAAGTAATTTCTTGTTATCAGACTCTACTGTCAGTTTCCCAGAAGCTGCTGAATACAAATGTGTCTATTTCCCAATCAGCTTTTAAAATACACCATCTTTATGATGTGCCTGTTTGATAAATCCTTCAACATCACAACTTCCTATTCTTTTTTTAAATTAAAATTTCCCCGTACTCAGTTCGTAACAATGCAAATTTTGTTAATCCCCAAAGAATGCTTCACATCATGGCAAATTCCTTCCTAATCCTTGCCATAAGACTAATAATTTCAAAGTGTACCAAGGCTGCAGGATAAAAATTCTTCTCAGAAGTATTTAAAAACCAGGCTTTTTCATCAGCCACGCGCTTCTGTCTTCTTTCCACAAGTGACTCAATACACAGATTGAAAACATACCCGCAAACATCAGCTCCGAGACATCCGGTTTGACGTGAAGGCAGGTGAAGAGTGGGAGAGCACACTGTGCATTATCGATTTTCTCTTTCATGTTGCTCAAAGTGGTGTCCATTCTCTGCATGAAAAGAAAGAGGTTACGTGTCCAAATGGATCCTACAAAGGCCTGCTGATATTTGGGAGGCTACTCGTTTCTCTGAAATCCTCCAAGAGAAGGAAAATGAACAAACTCGGTTACTTCCAAGAAAAACATAACAAAAGACTTTGTAAAAGGAAGCAATCAGCTTGAATGCCTTTTAACTGCACAATTCAGGAAGGAAGGAGTGGGAGAAGACATGACAGGGAGATGAAAGCAGCATGTGTTATAGAATCCAAAATAACACACCCCAAAATGAAAACAATATTGCTGGACAAAGCAAGTTCTTTCCCTGTGCTTCTGTAAAAGAAGAAAACAAGGCAAAACCTCTTAGGCAGAACCACCATTAATGATCATGTAATGTTTTTCAATCCGTGTCATTTCTGAAAAGTCAGCAAAGATAACTAAGAAAAGCAAATGGACTAGTAAGAGGCTCACATTTACTAACCAAGGATCTGCATCTCCCTCAGAAAATATTCTGGAGCCTGCAATCAAGACAGACTGAAAGTCATTATGACATACTAGTACTAAAATCTATTATCTGTGAATAACCAAGAGCCTTATTTTACCATTTTTCACGGATTGTGTCACGTTCAGATTTAAACTAAACATCTGCATATGTTTAGCTCCTCAGTAAACAGGGACTTCTAACCAACGTCACAGGATCATTAATATCCCTTCATTGTCACAAACTCACCCTACATATCACAGTTACTAAAAGCTGGGTTGACTGTTTTTCAGTATTTTAGAGGTTTTGAGTATTTAGAGCGTTTAAAACGTAATGGCAATGTATATTCGTGAAAGATAGAAGTGTATAAAACACATCTGTGCATCTATTAACACATTTCAATCTTACGATAAGATCAAATCCAAATTCTGCTCACCTGACTCATTTGACCTTGAAGTCTGCGTGCCTGATTCAATCAAGCAGGATTTCTCAATAATAAAATACAACAGTTATGAAGCCCTCCTATTGTCTCATTTCTCAGAAAAACAAATAGTAACAAGTAGAGATGTGGATCTTTCGCACTGAATTCAGTATTTCATTAAGTAAATGATGCTTTTCTTATAGCAAAACATGCATAAGGAGGCTACACCATTTTGTAATTTTTTGTTGAAATTGCTTGAGCAGTAATTTTAATAGATGATACACGATGCTAAGAGCTTGCTAGAAGTACCCAGCGGTTCAGTTCATTTCCACTGCACATGAATGCATGTTTTCCTAGATCTTAAAGAAATGAGTATCATTCAGAAACACGTCCCAGAGAAAGGAAAGCATTTTACAAGTTTCTTATGCAGTATCTGTTCAGCTATAATTTTAAATATTCCTATTGCTAAGCATGATTTGTTAAATGTTACCAAGGTCATCTCAAAAAAACAGTGATGGTGGTTATTACACAATAGTTTCACAACTCTAATAATCATAAAAGAAATGAACTCACATTATGGATAAGTGTTTCGCCTATTAGCATTCCAAAGATATCTGTGAAGGTGACAGGCTGCCCTGAGCTTTTCTTATTCCACAGTGCTTCAATGTAGCGTTTGACTTTCTGAGGAGTGAGCAACAGAAGTGGGTTGTGACTCACAGAGTTCATCAATTCTTGATTGATCTCCTTTGGTCCTTTTTCTGGAAAATCAGGGTGTGAATACAAAGTTGACATGTACCTGCAACAGAAAACAGGGTCTGTAAGCATAAAAGCCTGGTTCAATGTCAGCTGCCTGAAACGTACAATAAGCTCATAAATAATGTGGCACAATTACTGATTAAATCGGATTAATTTACTCACCATTTATACAGTAAACTGTCATTTCTTTTTTCTCAAGGCACAGAAAGCTAAACAGTTTGTTCTAAATGTAAGCACACAATCTAATAATCAACATACACTTCCATAATGTGTACGATGTAAAACATTAAAGCATTCCTCATTTATCTGTTTAAAGGCCAACAGACAGAATCATCGTAAGTTGAAAACACAGCTTCTCAAGTTCTCATAGCATACATAAATTCGGCAGACTGGAGGTCCTGTAACTATACACACACAGTTCTTTCACTCTAGGATGAACTGCTCTCTGTCACTCTCCATTTCATTATCACTATTCAAAAATTCCTAAAATATATGACTGTACAGTATGCCTTCCAGGATCTGGGTGTTTTCATGGTAAGATGAAGCACAGTAACTGCAACCTGTGCAGAGGTTTAATTGACTCCAAGGATTCAGAAGAGGCCTATCAGGCATATTTTGATTTTGTCACTGAGTAACTCTGGAAACTGATGTTTTGTTTACTCAAAACAAAGTTTAAACACACACGTAGACAATTGTGGTTTCCACTTGGTTGGTTTAAGTAACGCCATGGGTGAAGACTCGAGATAGCCCGTCTCCTAATCTCCCAGAAGCTCATTTCACTGTTATTTATTCCATTAGCTGGCTCAGGTATACATACCATACTGCAGGCATAATTGTGCACATCTACACTGTGTAAGCGTGGCCCTGAGATCACTGCCCAGCAATTTAACTTGGCAGCGTGATGAGCTCTGTCACATGCATGATGTAAGAACTTGATTCATTAGTCCTTGCGCAGTCTCTAAAGCTTAGCGTGCACGTCAGGTCGTGGGTGGAACAACCACAGCAGCAAGCTTCCAGGTGAGCAGAGAAAGGGAAATGCAGGATGAAGAATTCAGTACAAGGTTGAAGGCAAGATGACAGAAACAATCAGGGAGGTAAATGCATTGCTCCAAGGTTAGGCATGCATCTGAGTGAACAAGCAAAAACCTGCCTCTCCCTCCAGGAAAGGAATTCTCCACCCTTCAGAAAATAAAAAAAAAAAAAGCATTATTCCCAAGTAATAGACTGCATGGAAAAAAAGAAAAGAAAGGGAGTGCCAAAGTGTCAATTTATTTATTCATCAAGCAAGGAAAGTCTGAATAGATGACATTACCAAGACAGCAAAAGCAAATTTGTTTAAATACAACTGTTTCCAACGTAAGTTTCTGACTGAATCAGTTCAGATCATTTTGCTATTTAAAACAGATTGTATAGGTTTACATTAGATCAGCTATGTATTCACACCTGGGTTTTCCCAAAAAAGGACCCCATGACCAGCTGACTGAGTTCTGTTCAGAATGTGAACAGCACACCATTCCCTAGGAACAGAGTGATGTTTTTTCACGCTGCATTGCACTATTCAATTGCTCTTCATCCAGCCAGATGATATCTTCCACTTTTTGCAAATTTGATAAAAGTAGAGCCAGGTCTCCCAATAGACAGTGATAAACCTGCCCCCACAAACACTAGTGACAGAAAACCCAGGTTCCAGGAATGCTAACCTTTTATAGTTCAATCTGAATGAGAAACTTAATCTAGTTCATAGACACTTGCGGCATTCTGAAAGCTTTCTATCCAGTCTGGGAGAGGGGAAGCAAGGTTCACACAAGTGAAAAATAATTGAAAAAAACCACACAAGGAATAGAACAGATCATTATCTATTTCAAAATAGACTCATGTGCTTCCTTAGAGTTAAACCAGGGAATAAAACTCATCCCATACAGATTCCACACTCATTTATATTTAGCTATTCCAATAAAAGTCTTTTTCCTTTACTTTTGAAGAAGTGAGACATTAATATAAACTTGTAATTTAGACTGGAAGGCTCCTTGAGGTCTCTATTCCCACTGCCTTTCAATGCAGAGCCAACTTAAAAGTCAGATCAGGTTGCTCAGGGCTTTGTTCAGTCAAGTTCTACTTTCACACAAAATATTTAGTGAGTCAGAGAGAGAGAGGATGACACCTTACCCAGCAGCATCCTGGCCTGCATGAGAAATAACGTGGCCAGCAGGACTAGGTAAATGATTGTTCCCCTGGCACTGGTAAGGACCCACCTTGAGTGCTGTGTCTAGTTTTGTGGCTCCTCACTACAAAAAAGACATTAGGATTCTGGAGCGGGTCCAGAGAAGGGCAAAGAAGCTGGTGAGGTGTCTGGAGCACAAGTCTTATGAGGAGCAGCTGAGGGAGCTGGAGTTGTTCAGCCTGAACAAAGTGAGGTTGAGAGGAGAGCTTATTGCTCTCCACAGCTACCCGAAAGGAGGTTGTAGCAAGGTGCATGTCAGTCTCTTCTCCCAAGTAACAAGCAACAGGACAAGAGAAAATGGCCTCAAGTTGCACCAGGGAGGTTCAGATTGTATACTAGGAAAAATATCTTCACTGAAAGGGTTGTGCACATTGTGCACACAAGCACTGGAACAGGGTGCCCAGGGAAGTGTTTGAGTCACCATTCCTGGAGGTATTTAGAAGATGTGGTGCTTAGGGACATGGTTTAGGGGTGGACTTGACAGTGCTGGGTTAACAGCTGGACTCGATGATCTTAAAGGTCTTTTCCAACCTAAATGATTCTATGATTCTACCCACTCCAATCAAGTAAGGATGGGGCAGTACATTCCAGTGCTTGACCACTCTCACTGCAAAATAATTTTCCTAATACCTTATCAAATTTCTCTTGCTGTATCTTATGGCCATTTTCCCTTGTCCTTTCTCTGTGTGTCTCCAAAAAGAATGTCTTCTTTACAGCTACCCATTAGGTATCTGAAGATAACAGTAAGATCTCACTACCTTTGCCTGCTCCTCAAGGCTAAATAAATACAGCTGCCTCAACTTCTTGTGTGTTCCAGTCCCCCACGTGCCTGGTGGTACCCTGATGGAATTAATCCAGTTTCTCAACACCTTTCTTGTACTCGGTGGCCCTAACCTGGATTCAGGTGCAGCTCCAGTATTGAAACTGGTACTGGTTATGATAAAATTGTATTTTGTGACATTTGGGATACTCCCTTGAAGAGTTAAAAAGTTTCTTAAGATGTAACATCTTCTATTACATCCTGATCCACTGACCACTAAAACCAATTTTTAAAGTTAGACAAAAAAAAGTCTGAAGTTTTTCACTTAATGAATAAAATGCAGTGTCAATGGGTCCAAACAGTTAGGAAATTTGGATGGAATTTGTCAGATGTCTTTGGCTGATAAAAATTACACACCTTTTAAATATGTTACATCATTTCATTTAAGAAACATTAAAACAAATATTTTCAACATTTGTAATAAGTGTAATTTGGGACAGTTTTTATAAAAGCCAAGAAGACAAAAGGCTGCAGGTTCATAGTACCAGGCAGGGAGAAGAGAAACCCTCTCATTCAGAAGAGTGGTTGAGGCAGATGTGATACTGGGGTTCAAAGCATTCTGCTGCCTACAAAGACCTGAGCTCATAATGCCCAGAGAGTGCCTTTCACACAGTGACGTTACTCTGATTTTCTCCCGGTAATGTTGTTCCTGTTGATGGGCTGAA
>JAOXNH010000004.1:6542490-6555845 GCA_028566575.1 Bartramia longicauda
GGCAAATTATAGACTCATAGAATCACTCAGGTTGGAAAAGACCCTTGGGATCATCGAGTCCAACCATCAACCCTACTCTACAAAGTTGTCCCCTACACCACATCCCCCAACACTGCATCTAAACGACTATTAAACACATTCAGGGATGGTGGCAATAACTGCTGTTGAACTCCTGTTGCACTGAAGCAGAGTCACAAAGTCTACTGTTCAGAGGATGTAAAGAAATATGGACAAAAATATTTTAGGGGATTTTCTGAAGTTCAGAGAAGACTCAGACTATTTCAAATTAACCTCTATAGAAAATGAAAGTTGTCTACACTAACTGCCTGAAACATTAGGCATGAAATCTTATCTGTTTGGCATTGGTCATGCTTTGACTCTTGGTCTTTGTCTCACACTCCAATATAGAATTTTTACAGTGTTACTAGTGCTTTTTCTATTATGGTCAAATTTTTGATTACATTGTTTGTAATTTTAGTGGTAATACTAGCTATATCACAAGGTAACAGTGTTGCAGAAGGGGCTGCTGGAAAGAAACTTTCCTTGATGAGGAAACATTTAAATTAGCATCTGTGTCTGTGGTTTTATGTATAAATTATTATAATCACAATCTAAGCTGTTTTGCACTTTGGATATTTTCCAAAAGCCAATTTTATTTATCTCCTTAACTGAAAGGGTTTTAGGAAGATTCATCTTTGTATCTATAAAAAAAGTAAAACATACGAAGTGCCCTATTTTGCATTTTTTATTCAGGCAATATTTACTTGGTTATCAGAATGAATGCTAAAAGCTAAACAAAATAATGCAGAGGGAAAAAAGCAACAACAGAAACTGAACAGTAGGGTTGATATTATTACATTTATTATTTTTTCCCATGTATGTTTATATCTAAGATTAATAGAACTATATTATTTCATGAGAAAATCAAAAGTTTATTTTCCCGTTTTGTATAGATTACCTCTATTTTGGATTAAGAATCTGCTCTGTAAAGTATTTTTCATTTGTTTCTGAGGTTCCTATAAAAGCACACAGAGAATATACCATAAAGAAAAGTGGATTTGCCAGCCTTTGAAAATCGCTACTCACTCTGCTTTAAACGATATTGTAGTGCCTATTTAAACCTCTCAGTAAGATATAAGAGGAAATCATAGCAAGTAAAGCACTTTATTTCCATAGCCTTTTGGATTCATCAAAGCAAAACATTCATACAATGTTTACAGCCATAAACATATTGGGACCAACAAAGCATTTACTCGAACTAGTACACAATGTATATGAGTTTTAACATAGCAATTAGTACAGTCATTCCTATATCAATATAATATTGCATTGTTTTATTAATGTAAATTTCCCATTACAGACATACAAATTCTACCTTTATAAACTCATCAGATTATGTGGTTAAACCTAAATAATTTAAATATGTATTCAATCAAATTTAATTCCTATGCCAAAACCTCATCCAGCAACCGGGAGCATAAGGGACAGACTGGCTTTGTTTATTTCTTTAGAAACAAATTTTTGTTTCTTTATTTTAAGAGAAAGGCCATGTTTGTAATATTTCTAATTTATTTCACTACATCATTGACCAGAAGTTAATATAATTCTGGTTTTGCACTGCTTTTTTTAGTATTTTTAAAAATTACATAGCATGTATGTAACATCTTATTACATCAGACACTATATATACTTAGCTCAGCCTACTGATGTAGAGAAATATCTGAAATAGAAAATCCCATCTGCTAAGATAACTAGTCATAATCAAAAATGTTGCTTTAATTATTAAAAGGCAAGGCTATATGACCCATTTTCTTTTCTCCAGATGTCTTTGAAGAAGTTACTTTGGTTTTTTTGTTACTTTATTTATTTATGGTTTTAGCATCTGATACCATCTATCAGGAAATAATATAGGTTATCAGCCTGAGATTGCATTCTAAAATAAACCTTCAGAAACCCACATTCCTTAACATTTCCCCTCCATTTTAATTTGCAATGTAAATGTTCTGATCAAAACAAGCAAATGTCTCTGAAAAAAAAAAAAATCAATTAACTACCAACTCACAGCCTGGTAAACATAATATTTTTAAAAGGTGGAGTCTGACTCTGAAAATATTTTAGAGTTATGAAACCTTTGGATGGCAAATTTAACTGAAATCTTACTGTTTCTGATTTGACTATAAACTCTACCTACAAAAATATTTAACCTGCATTCACTTAGAGGAAGACAGAAGTACAGAAAATTTTGTTTGCTTGCTCTTCCATAAAAAGTAGTAGAAGAGGTATTCTATTTTTTCATGAAACAAAGTGACTTTTGAACTTTTCTGGCATGATATTTCTGGAATTATTTCTGATTTAAAATGTTTCTATAAATACATTAGCAACAAAAGTAGGGCTAGGGAGAATATCCATCTTTCATTGGATGCAGGGGGAAACATAATGACAAAGGATGAGGAAAAGGATGAGGTACTTTCAGAGAAATAGACTGTGAAAAAATGAAGTCAAAAGGAGGGATTTAGAAAAATAAAAAAAATAAATTTTACTACATATGGAAAATATGTAGATTTACTGAACTTTTAAGAGATATGGAATGTATCTGCAAAAAATAAAGGCACTTTAGAGTTAACTCCTTAGAAAATATGACTACTTATTTCTGCCGTCTGCAGAATGAACGACCTGTTTTTGTTATGTTTCTCTAGACATTGTGGAGTTCTGTTTCTGCATGTCTGTACATGCCTCCACCTTGATATTTACCAACTGAGATTTCTTAGCTTGCTTAGGTCTATGTAGGAGCCAGATTTTTCTTAATAAACATGTCTGTGAGACAGCTGGGTAACATAACTACATCTTTTTTTTTTTTCCTTTCCTTTTCGTTATCCTTCTTATGCCACATTTTACAATTAAAGGCATCTTAAGTTTTATATGTAACTTTTAAAGGATGAATATTAAAACCCAACGAACCAATCAAACAGACAAACAGAGGGATTGGACTATATTATCTGAGGATAATACCTACAGACAGGAGCACAGCTGAAGGCACATTTTGATCTTACCTGCTTCACATGTTGCATGAGGACTTAAGACAGCCCTCTACTCGGTGCCTGGTCATGTGGCATCCCAGCCTAGGAATCTAACTATTCAATGCATTGTAAATGTTGCTTGAGCTTTCAGATTCACATCAAAACCCCTTTTGGGTGGGGTGTCAGCCCCTGGCAGCTGAGGTATAGTTACCTTGGGGTGCATGTACACACCTCTGCTAAAACTACTCCATTTATGGAGTTTCTACTGAAGGCTTATCCAAAATGACTCTTAACTGTTCAATCGTAAATAGGGCTTAAATGTTGCAAAAAACTTTTTCAATGGCCTCTGTTGAACAAGGTTAGGTTTTTATGGATTCAGACATAATCTGTTCTGTGACAAGATTGTATAAGGGCATTTCTTAAATTATCTCTGAAGTGGATTATCAATTTTATTTTTTTTTTAAGATACTGCATGTGCTGTATTTTGTACTGTTTTTAATTGCTGTTCTATTTCCATTATGCTTTTCACAATATGCATTTTCACCTTATGTTTGGAATCAATGCCCTCTTTAGAACAAACTTGAATCTTTTTACCTCACAAAACACAACTTTGTCCTTTTGTTCATTACTGATGACCATTGCTACTTCCAGTGAGTAGATGGCCAATAAGCGTATTACTGCAGTTCAAACATCTCATTTTAAGACTTTATGAATATTAATTGTAATATTGTAACATACTGTCCATTGTCCTTAGGGACTGGACAAATCTAATGTAATAGTAACTATATTAATTTGAAGCAACTTTTGTTCTGCTCTAAAATTTGCTCTAAAATCTCCAAATAAAAATTTCATATAAACAAGCAGAACACTCTTGCTAAGTAGTGGCAAGTTATAAAACTATAAGCCACATTTCTTACAAGTCTGAGAGCTGTCTCTTCCAGGGAAGAGAAATTTTAGCAGTGCAAGGGGAGAGTAAATTAAAGACCATGCAGATCCAATATACCAAGGAATTTAAACTCTCCTATGCTTTGAAAAGACTTAGCAAGAGGACAGTGAAAAACAAAAGAAGCTGAAATTCGTAAGAGAGAAATGATATAGAAATATTCCATCTATTCAAGAATACAAAATAGATGCTTTCAACCTTTTATCTAAGATAATTTTCACTTTGATTCCACAATGAAGCAACTTTAAGGAAAGATTTATAGTCAGACAATAATTTCTTAAGTGAAGACCTATCTGCTGTATCTGACATTCCTGTCATTATATTGTATCAATTTTATGTAAAATAACAACACTTTAGTCTTTTCTCCCTTCTATTAAAATATATGTCAGTTTGAAATTAAGCAAGAATTTTCTTCACTCTTCAGTAGTTCATCACCTGATATAAATCAGTTCAGTATATTAGCCAGCAATTTAAAATCTCTAATATAATGAAGGTCTTCAAGGAATCTGGGAATCATTGTGACCAAACGGAAGAGTAGAAATAGAAAATTTCTTGACATTGCATGGGGCTGGTGGGGATGTCAAGCTTAAGGGTAGCTTTGGCTGCAGTGATCATGAGATGATAGAATTCAAGATCCTTAGGGCAGCCAGGAGGGTGTGTGGCAAGCTGACTATCCTGGACTTCAGGAGAAAGACTTTGGCCTCATCATGGACCTGCTTGGCAGGGTAACATGGGAAAAAGCACTGGAAGGGAGAGGGGCCCAAGGAAGCTCGTTAGTAACCAAGGATCACCTCCTCCAAGCTCAGGAGTGGTGCATCCCAAGAAAGAAGAAGTCAGGCAAGAAAGCCAGGAGGCCTGCATGGATGAACAAGGAACTCCTGGACAAGATCAAAAGCAAAAAGGAGGCCTACAGAGGGTGGAAGCAAGGATGGGTAGACTGGGTGAAATATAGAGAAACTGTCTGAGTGGCCAGGAACCAGATTAGGCAAGCTAAAGCCCAGACAGAATGAAATCTGCCCAGGGACATCAAGGACATTTGTAGTTCTTCTCTTGTCCAGTGGTGTAGTCATTCCATCATAGAAGGCCGCTATGTTGGTCAGGCAGGAGTTGCCCTTACTGAAGCCATGCTGGCTCTCTCAAATCACCTCCTTGTCCTCCACATACCTCAGCATAGCTTTTAGCAGGAGCTGTTCCATGATCTTCCCAGGCACAGAGATGAGGCTGACAGGTCAGTAGCTCCTGGGGCCTTCCTTTCCATCGTTTTTAAAAAGGGGTGCAATATTTCTGTTTTTCCAGTCACCAGGGACTTAACTCGACTGCCATGACTTTTAAAATAACGTGGAGAGTGGTTTGGCAACTACATCAGCCAATTCCCTCAGGACTCTGGGATGCATCTCATCAGGTCCCATAGACTTCTACATGTTCAGGTTCCTCAGTTGCTCACAAAGCTGATCCCTTAGAGTGGGAGGGACTGCTTCCCCGAGTCCCTGCCTTGTGGTTCATCCACTTGAGAGGTGTGGGGAGAGAGGTTGCCAGTGAAGACTGAGGCAAAAAGTTGTTGAGCACCTCAGCCTTCTCCTTGTCTCTTGTTACCAGTTTGCCAGTCTTGCTCATCACGGGGGTATGCTTTCTTTGACCTTCCTTTTCTGGTTGACATACCTGTAGAAGCTCCTCTTACTATTCTTTGTGTCCCTTGCCAAGTTCATCTCCAGCTGTGCCTTGCCCTTCCTGATCCCATCCCTACACAACCTATAGAGCATCCTTATACTCTTCCCAGGATACCTGTCCCTGCTTCCACTGTGCAGGGAAATCCCTGTGCATTTCCTTCTGGCCCTTTAGTTTGACCAGCGGGTCTCAACTCAGCCATGCTGGTCTCTTGCCTTCCTTTCCCGATTTCTTACCTGGGGATCAAGAGCTCTTGTGCAATAAGGAAAGTGTCCTCAAATTTCTGCCAGCTCCGTTCTGCTCCCTTGCCCCCGAGGTCAGTTTCCCAGGAGGTCCTATTGACTAACTCCTTGAAGAGCTAGAAGTTTGCTTTCCTAAAATTCAAGGTCCTGAATTTACTCTTCACCTGACCCATATCCGTCAGGACTACAGACTCCACCAGTTCATGATCATGGCAGCCCAGGCTGCTCTTGATGTCATCAATTAGGTCACTTGCATTGGTGACCATCAGGCCTAATATTGGATCTCCTCTGGTGGGGCTATTGCCTGGCTTAAGAAGGTATCTTCAATGCATTCCAGGAGTCTCCTGGATTGTCTACAGCTTACTGTGCTACTTTTCCAGCAGATGTTAGGGTGGTTGAAGTCCCCAAAGCAGGACCAGGGCCTGAGAGCGCGATGCTTTCTGTAGCTGCAGTGAGAAGGCTTCATGAATAGGCTCCCTTTCATGAGGTGGCCTGCAGCAGACACCAACTACAAGGTTCCCTTTGTTGCCTCTGTCTCTTAATTCTCATCCATAAGCTCACCTGCTTTTGGCTATTCTTCAGAGACAGGTCTTCACCCTCTGTCCTTCTTGATGCAGAGGGCAATGCCCTCGATCCTCGCCTGACTCTTCTGGCTACAGGCTGTTCATCGATAACTGCATGCCAGTCCCACCAGGTTTCAGTAATGGCAACTAGGTCAAAGCTTTCTAGCATCACAGTGGCTTCCAACTCCTCCTGTTTGCTGCCCATGCTGTGTTTAATGGTGTAGAGGCACTTCAGCTGGGCTGTCAGCTATGTCACCTTCTTAGAGGAATATCCCTTAATTCCTCTGAGGTATTTCACTGGTGTTTTCATGTTGGTTCCTATTAGCTCAGGAGCCCCTGTCTCATCTCCGTAAGACTTCCACGAGTGCTGCAGCATAGCTAGCGTGTTTCAGAGCAACAGGCTGCAGGCCCTCACCAGCACCCCATTCCTCTAATCTTGGCTTGTCATCCCACCTGGTATTATCCCCTCTCTCTTCCAGCCTAGTATAAAGCTCTGCCGATGAGGCCCGCAAGTCTGTGAGCAAAATCCTTCTTGCCCCTTTCAAAAAGGTGAATCCCATCTGACAGCAGTGAGCTTTGTGCCATGTGGGCCATCCCATTATCAAAAACCCCAAAATTGTGTCAGTAACACCAGCCCCGAAGCCATGTATTAATAGACTGAGCCTGTCTTCCAATGTCACTTCCTGCAACTGGGAGAAGAGGGGAAAAAAAATATCCTGTTCTCCAGATTCCCTTACCAGCCATCCCAAGGCCCTGAAGTCTCTTTTGATTGCCCTTGGACTACTTCTCTAGGTTATCTGTACAGTTGCCTTTGCAGACAGACAGCAGTGAAAAGTGACTAAAACATTACCTTGCAACAGCCAAGAGAAAAATCTGCTTTTCTAGTAATATGCCAGAATCTAAGGGGTTTAGGGTTTTTTTAATAAATTGAAAAGCCTAGTTCTTAAGAGCTTTTTCCGTGTTAAACCTGTGTAACTTGCCACTCTCAACAAAGACACAAGCAGGAGAGAAGGAATAGGCAGTGTGGCTGCCTAGTGCAGCTACGACTGTGGCTACGCGGTAATGCCAGAACGGGCCAGTGATAATTTGGTCTAGAGTAGGTTTAGTCATATCATCACATTCCTGGGAAATTACTCAAAACCCACAATCTGACTTTTATTCCAGATTTATGTCAGCTGATGGAGTATAGATTATGCCTAGTCTGGCATAAAGTCTGCTAATACAAACTTAAATTGGCAACGTTTTCCAAATCCGCAGAACAAGTTTACACTGGATCTGTGTTTGGTATCATGAGGCTTTAGAGGTTTTGATCCTCTACCAGCAGCCCTAGAGCTTGATTTACTATATGGCTGAAGTGCTGCCTCCAGGTCTTTGAGTGAGAAGAGGTTCTTCCCTTGACTTTTTAATTCAGACAATTGTGTCAGGAATGTTTTAAAAAACCTGGAGCTGTCCTAACCGGGCAGAACCGTAGCCAAGCATAGGCTCAGGTTGGCTAGATACACATCACATCTCAATAAAACCATCATCATTGCTACTGCAAGCAATTACAGGAAACTCAAAACCAAAGCGGCACCTGTGAGTTGAGTCTGCCTCAGCCTCGCTGCTCGGTCGGGTTATTACAGGCATTTCACCTACTGAACGAATGGATTACAAAGCACTTAGAACAGCAGATGCACACTGACCTTAACAGGTCTACAAAAGGGAAGGATGATTTTCCGTGTGAGTTAATCTGTCCAACCAAGCACGGCAAAACCTAGCATTAAGCAGACAATCTCTGTATTTCATCTGTCCTATAACGTTGTTGGCCGGACACTTTGACAGAGCATAGTTTTTAGTTACAGGCCTTACAAAAGCATTCCTTTCTGTAGTGATGAAGATTAAATGATACTTTTTCTTCCCTTTCAGAATACATTCAGTCACAAATATATAAATTAGCACATTTATTTATGTGCAAGAACTCTTCTTCAGTACAGACCCATACGCAGGACAGTTAGCACCCTGCAAAATGCAAGTAACCAGAGGATGCTTCAAATCACACTTTTAAAAACCCATTTTCAAAACAAAGTAAAAGTTTTCTTCATGCAGGACATAGCAACCTGCAGAACTTTTTATCAAAGAAGCTGTGGATGAGAAGACTTATGTGGATTGAAGGAAAACCAGTGAAGTTTATACAAGAGAACCTCAGTGAAGGCTACTAATCACATCCGAAATACATTCAGCTCAGGGAGTCCCTTACTGAAGGCAGCTGAGTGCTTGGAGAAGATCAGAGGAAAATATCACACACTTACCCAATTCATATTTTTCCTTTGTATCTGACCGTGACTGATGTTCTTCCTGCTTCTCCCTTAGGATCAGGCATTAGCCCTAACACAACTTGAGATCAGCCCTAACCATAACACAACTTCAAAGCCCTTCCTGGGAAGGGGGATGAGAGGGAAAAGTAAAGAAAGCAGGAAAAAAATATCAAATTATTACAGAGAAAAACGGAATAAAAGGAGGGAGGACCCTCCAAAATGGAGGGAGTGAGAGGCTCAAACTTGAGAAACAGTAGTGTCCACAACTCCCTGGAGAGCTCCACCCCAACACGTGAAACAGAAAGAGTTCCCAGTCATGGTCAAGCTCCCTTCTCCTGGGGCTGCAGCTGGTCACAGCATGGCAAGGGAAGGGAGACAAGGAGGTCCTTCAACCAGAATATCAGGCAAGATGGATCCTTGGTCTAAGCCAGCGTCACTGCTTTGACGTTATCATTACAGTGTAATGGAGTAACAAGAGGGCCTTACTCTTAAGATGAAAACACGTTTTCCCTAACATTTTGCAGAAACAGTTCCTGCCTCAATAACTACATGCTAAGTGTTCAGAGACAGGACTTGGATCTCATCTAAAAGGTATTTTTGCAACTGAAAAGAGCAGCATTTTCTGGATCAGTGTCACTGTGGAACACACAAGCCTGTTTCCAACAGGACTTTCACCTCCCAGCACTGCTTCTGGCTAACCCTACAACAGGGCAAAAATATTGCCTGTGTCAAGGAAACTGAAATCTAGTCTACAGTTGCCTCAATGTCAGACTGAGATATGCAGTAGACATTTCATGAGCAGTTCTTACTAGTGGTGTTCATTTTTGAAGGCATGGCTCTGGCCACGTGAAGATCTGCATATGCAGCCTCTAGGACCTGGAAGATTGGCCAACTCTGACCTACTTTTTCCAGATTGTTAGGCTGGCAAAGGGGAGGAGTTTGGCTTGTTTTCCTCTTGAAGTTCTCTTGCAAAAATCAGGTTCTGCCTCATGGCCTTGCAGGAAGAGCATTATCTGATGATACTTCAAGAGTCAAGTATACTGTATTTAAAGTCAGGATGCAAGACCAGTCATCTGTGATACAGAGAACAGCTGGATTAGTCCTGGATGAGCTGCTATAACACAAACTATTCTGTCCCTGCTCTAAAACAAGCACACAAATCTCCCAATCCTTCCCTTTCAGCTAGCTCAGGTTTAAAACACCGCATACATATGCCTAAACTGCACCAGATTACTGTGACTGGCTTTAAAGGAGCCAACTTCAACACCAAGAGCCATGGCTGAAAGTGAGCACAGCCCCAAGGTAAAGGCATATGGAGTAATGGTGACTGAAGCTGCACTAGACATCACCTCCTCTCCATCCACATTGCTGAAAAGTTGACCATGAGCCAGCAATGTGCCCTTGTGGCCAAGGTGGCCAATGGTATCAAGGGATGCATTAAAAAGATGATGGCCAGCAGGTCGAGGGAGGTCATCCTCCCCCTCTACTCTTCCCTGGAGAGGCCCCATCTGGAGCACTGTGTCCAGTTCCAGGCTTCCCGTTTCAAGGAGGACAGGGAAGTACTGGAGAGATTCTAGTGGAGGGCTGGACTGAGGAGACAGAAATGTGCATAACTATGCCAGAGAAGTAAGGCCCTCCATGTCCATCCACAGTTGGGGCATCACACACAAGACCTCTAATCTAAAACTCCTTGAGCAGACGTAGACTTCAAATCCTTAAGATGAAATATATCACACAAACAGCATAATTTTGAGGACTTGCACATATTAAATAAATTTAGATTTACTCCAATCTTTCATAGCTATTCCGGAAAGTTCTGGAAAGACTGATATGGAAAAAAAAGAGCAAAACATTATACAAAATATCTCATGTTTCCCAGGACCTCCATCACCATCACAATGTAAAATTACCTCTCTTGCCCATAAAGCAGTCACTGTCTACAAAGACTGGAGCAAAACCAGAATAAATTGGGAGAAACCCACCAGAAGAGTCAACACCTTGGTAGTGTCTACCACAGGAGAGCAACACTTAGGCACCCATCCCAACCAAGGCATCTCATATTATGTGTCACAGCCACCCTCCCTGATAGCAAACCCTATATCCCCGAGATCAGAAACCCGATGTAAAAGTTCAGAAATTCCTTCAATAAGTTACAGTTTTGGCAAATCAAGTTAAAAATAAATAAAGATGTATACAGGCTGGCACAATCAACTGATCCTCCACCACTCACAGCTCCATGCATCTTTCTTAAGTAATTAACATGATTCCTGATTTGATCAAATAGCTTCCAGGCTCCAACTCACCAAGGGAAATAAAAACATTTTAATTTTCCCAAAATAAGAAGAGAAGCAACGATACTGGTTTTTTTCACTTCAGGGGATTTGCCAGGAGTTCAAGAACAAGCCCCAGAAACTTGGAAGCTCACTCAGAGATGCCCCAGACCGCAGGTGCCTCAGGCTACAGAGCACTTGTAGCTGCCTCACAGGAAACTAAGCAGGTTTCAGCGGCCCTTGAGCGTAGTTCTGTCAGGTTTTAGCAAAATAAAAGATTCTTCCTGAGTAACTTTTTGGTTTTGATGATTTGGTATGATAAGAGTTTTGTCTGGAAAAAAAAATTCCAATTATATTGATGAATAACATTTAGAAATTATAGTACGTGACCATACTTGTCCTGAGGTGGGAGGGCGGAGGTGGGGCAGAAATAACGCCATGGTCTTCCAGCTTTCTTCACCCTTTCCATACTCCCTTTATCACGATAACATGGGGTCCCCATTTCAACCCCCTTTCTTCTCTTCCCATGTTCCCCACACTGTCTCATGCCAAAGATCTCTGTCTGGGAACCTGTGTCTTTCCATTTAACCCATCTTCTTACACATGCAAACCTCTAGGCCTCTTGTTCTACTCTTTACAGCACTTTTCCAGAGGTCTTCTTATATAAAGACCCTCTTGGAGGCCACCAGGATAACACCCACTACATCTCCTCTGTGTGCTCCTTTCCTTCACCCCACAATAGATGCTAAATAGATCCCCAAATCCTTCTTTCAGGGCTCCCTTTTCTCCCCTCATAGTTGAGGCTCTTGAACATTTCCTTTCCAACTGTCCCTCCCACTTAGCCCACCAAGTTTAATATCAACAGTAGACACTACAAAAAAAGAAAAAGCCAAAACTGTTAACCCACTGAAGCAAAGCTGTGTGTCAGAGCAGCTGCTGTAGTTTGACATGAAAGCAGTTTCCAGGAAGGTGCTGGGAGAGCAATAACTGTACGTCAAACGAGCCTGATGAGAGAGAGCAAGAGCGAGGAACCACACTCATCCTCCCAGCCCCAGTCTGCAAGTCCTTGGGCTCTGCAACACTCTGCATGAAGCATCAGGGAAAGAGAGAGAAGACCCGGGAGCAAAACAGTCATAACCAATGAAGCAGGAGTATTCTTTTTACAGATTCAGCCAATATATTACGCTCTCCCTCTTCCCCCCACCTTAAAAGCGGACAAGAGTTTTCACTGGTCATTCTTCCTAGTTTCCTGCTCAGCTACTAAGTCCAGAGGCTCAGAAGCCTAACAGAAAGGGGAAGAAGTGCTGGTGTCTTATATAGCTATCCACCATCAGATCTGCTTATCTGGTTTGGATTATTTATTTTTTTTTTCTTCTTGCTCTGCATTGACTCAGCAGAGCTCTGTGGTTCTTTCTTTTTAAAGTGTTCCCACCACCAAACCACAGCCTTTTGAAGATACAGCAATTGCCAGTTTCACTATACTCAGAAGAGCACTTCCGACTGAGCCAAAAAAACTAAGTGTAGGTGTCTCTTGCTTGTAGGCAAACTGTTTACAACTCACTCGGCTTCTGTAGATCAATGGGAAGGAGCGGCAAATCTGCTTTCTGAGCTAGAGTGAGTAATTAAATGGGTACATTGCTTTAACAAGCAAGACCAAAAACCACCAACCCAGTAGCAATCATTTAATGCATGACAAGCTTGATGTGTCATCTCCCCCTGCCTATGGCGACAGTCACCTAAAAGAAAGAGGCAAAATAGAAAGAGAAATACTCACGCATGTCACCAATCGCTCCTTTTGTGACATTTGTGGCTTTCCTTACTGTCACAGTGAATATGTGTGAATACTGGTGTTCCACCTGGAAGTCAGAGAGTTAGAGGTGATTAAGCTCCAGAACCCAAAACCACCTATCAAAGTGGGTTTCGTTTTGTCCAAAAACTGAGACAGAGAAATCACCCAATCAAAACGTAAGTGAAACTCATACTGGATAGAGCATCTTAAAGCTGAACTGCACCCTGCAGCTTTACTGAAAGGTCCAACCTTATACCAGGGCTGCTTGATTTTCCTGCAGCCACACCTACTAATCTCAATAAATAACACTCCTCCTCTCTACAGAACCTGCTTTAAGGCATTTAGTCAGCCAGGGACAACTTGGTATGGTTAGGAAACAAAAAAAGGAGGGGGGGGCCCTACTTAACAGTGTGCTTGTCCTTTTAATTACCTTTCCCCTGTAAAAAGAATGGGTGCAATTATTTCAAAGTATAAGTTTTGGAACAGATATATGCATGCTACACATGCAAGGGATATAGTTAGCAATGCATGGAATATACCCTTTTAGTATGCATCAATATTCAAAGTGCAAG
>JAOXNH010000004.1:6616455-6631653 GCA_028566575.1 Bartramia longicauda
GCCCCGGCCCCTGGCAGGTGGGAGCGGGCGGCGGCGGCAGGGGCGGGGCGGCGCGAAAGCGGAGCGAAATCCCCCATTTCGCGATAGTTTCCGGCGGGCGGGCGGAGAAGGGGGTGACTCACTGGCGACAGCGGGAATAAATAGGCGGGCGCCTACCTGGGAGCAGCACTGAGCTCTCGGCGCTGAGCCCCAGCAAGAGCCCGAGCTACAGCCCCGACACAGCCCCGCCGGGACATGATCCTGCCCTGCGCCCTAGTGGCCGCTCTCCTGGCTGCCAGCCACGCAGGTGAGTCCCCGGAGCGGGCCCAGCCGCGGGGGAATGCCATTCGGACCGTGCGTGGAGTTGCCTGTTCTCTTAATTCATTAATTTTTCGTGTTCTGTATCCTCTCGCGGTTTACTCGAATGCTTGATGTACGGTAGAAAGGATGTCAGGCCTCCATTGGCCTGCCTGAGGTGATCCCCCCCTTCTGAGGAGGTGCCTTGCTGCCGGGAGACACAGACAAGATCTTAGCTTTTGTTAATAACTGCTACCTATTGTAGCCCAAAGACCAGTGCCAATGGATACTCTGTCTTCCCGATAAGCATTAAACTTCAAGGCATTGCCTACTTGAGTTTGGAAAGCCCGCTTAGCTACAGCTGTATTCTCATCTGGCTATGTGGGATGCTAATCGGAGCATTTTTGGTTCATTCCAGCCAACCCTTGCTGCTCCAACCCCTGTCAGAACAGAGGAGTGTGCGTGACGACAGGATTTAATCAGTATGAATGTGACTGCACAAGGACGGGATTCTATGGGGAAAACTGCATGACGCGTAAGTATCTTAAAATCCCTTCTCCTGGAAACAAAATTTGAGAATTCACTTCTAGGACTGCGGATCATGCTTAGTAGCTAACTTACAACAATCTTTCCATTGATGCTTGCAGCGGAATTCTTCACGTGGCTGAAGCTAACGTTGAAACCTTCGCCAAATACTGTCCACTACATCCTCACCCACTTCAAAGGAGCCTGGAACATTGTCAACAACATTCCCTTCTTACGAGATACTATTATGAGATACGTATTAACATGTAAGTATAAGTTCTGTCATCTAGTCCTCTTAGTTGGCAGAAGTTACTTGTAGGACTCCAGAATATTTCACCTCATTGGTCCATATGTAAAGTTAGCAAGCTAAAATGCACTAAGGTTAAAACATTCTAACCCAAACTTAAGATTTCTGCATGGTGCAGGCTTACATAAAACAAGCTTTCAAATGGAAATGCGTTTTTTTTCTAATATTCAAGAGAATCTAAGGTTTTGGTACTGTAAACTTTGCATCAAACTGCTCATGTTAATAGTTGGATCCAGCTGGTAGTCCAGGACCTAGTCCTGTTATTCAGTAACTGTAATCCCATTTAACATCAGTAGATGATATGTGTGGGATTTCTAAATGCAGCTGCTACCAAAATATATGGAAAAGATCTGGTCTTCTGACTTTCTTTTTGAGACTAAAATGTACAGTTTAAAAAAAAATAAATCAAATACTCTTTTCTCTTACAGCAAGATCACATTTGATTGACAGCCCACCAACCTACAACAGTGATTATAGTTACAAAAGCTGGGAAGCTTATTCCAATCTTTCTTATTACACAAGAAGCCTTCCACCAGTAGGACTTGACTGCCCAACACCAATGGGTGTTAAAGGTAAGGATTAAACCAAATGTGTAATGCATAATTCTAGGAATTTCTACTTATCCTCTTTAAAAATACCACAAAACCCACTTGTCTGTAACTTCAGGGTAGTTGACTTTAAGAATAGCCATGTTTTGGATACATGCTATCCTTTAGGTCTTTACACAGTGTAACTCAGTAATGAGAACCAGAATAGTTAAAACCAGGGAATTCAGAATTTTCTAATAAAATCAACAAAGTGAGCATAGAAAAGCAGATAATTGCCTGTACTTGTAAGCTGCTATACTTCAATGGTACATTTAAAGTCTTAAGCATTTCTGTTGTTAGCAACAAAACTAAGCATTGTATAAACATAGTTGTCTTGAATATCTCACTGTTTCATTCTCTCACAGGTAAGAAGGAGCTTCCAGATTCAAAACTGATTGTGGAAAAGTTCTTGCTAAGGAAAAAATTTATTCCTGACCCACAAGGCACAAATGTGATGTTCACGTTCTTTGCCCAACACTTCACTCATCAGTTCTTCAAGACGGACCACAAAAAAGGACCTGGCTTCACCAAAGCTCTTGGCCACGGGGTACGATTGCAGTTCTGTCACTTCAACACAGCACTTAGTTCTTAGGAGCTACACAGCAGCTAGAATTGTATCTTACAGGTTGTCAGGGTACACAAACACCAGTGCATGTACTGTGCAACGCTGTTTGCCACAAGCTGATGGGCTTACCCTTTCTGTAATTTCTCCTTAGGCAAAAATCCAGCACTCAATAGCATCTCTTCCTGGACCAGAACCGCTTGTGTAAAGCATGTGGTTCTGTTTAAAATATGTGCTTTCACCTAAAGCATGTTAGATCTAGTGAGTATCCAGACCTTCTGTAGACTCTGTCAGTTGCAAACAGCTGTATCCAGCACTGTAAGGTATTTTATGTGCTGCTAATTGAAGAGACTTAGGTTTAAAAAGAAGTTTAAAGGCAGACTTGGATTTAGGATCTTTGTCTACAAAACAAGCAGCCTTTGGACAAAGAATTCTTCAGTATAAGTGTAATGTGTATGCCTAAAACAAAGCTATAAAACATATTTGTATCTACAGAGAGCCATCTGCATAATAGCAAGCTGCTGACACTTTAAACAGGGTCCTTTTAAATTGCCAGTCAATTTAACAACTTGTTCTTGTGTAGAGGTGGCTCCAGATGCCAGGAAATAATTTGGCTTCATCTTTAAATATCAGTGTATGATACTTATAGGGTAACAATAATATAATTAACAGATAAATGTCTAAGGTATGAACTCATATTGGTATCCATAGCAGTGGGACATATCCTAAAATAGCAAAAAAATGCAGGTTGGCTTCATGTTTCAAATGCTTTTATTTTATAGGTTGACTTGAACCATATTTACGGAGAGACTCTGGAGAGACAACTCAAGCTGAGACTTCTAAAGGATGGAAAGCTAAAATACCAGGTACGTCTCATCTCAAATTCCCTACCTTCTTATTGGATGACATGCTTGCTAAAACTAGTGCTCTGTGCATGGCATAGTTGATCTAAAGTGTAAACCTAAAGTCAGTACTAACAAAGTCAGCACAGCTTAACTGCTAAGCATCATAGCTTATGACTTCTTTTTTTCTTTCTTTCTCCTCCCGTGCTGGCAGATGATTGATGGAGAAATGTACCCGCCGACGGTGAAGGACACCCAGGCAGAGATGATCTACCCTCCTCACGTACCTGAACACTTGCAGTTTTCCGTCGGGCAGGAGGTGTTTGGTTTGGTCCCAGGCTTGATGATGTACGCGACGATATGGCTGAGGGAACACAACCGGGTCTGTGACATCCTGAAACAGGAGCATCCCGAGTGGGATGACGAGCAGCTGTTCCAGACCACGAGACTCATATTGATAGGTGAGACTCGTACCGAGAAGGCGAGAACCTTCTCTTGAGTGTGACACTTCTGCCCGTTATCTACTGCAGTTGCAGTAGGTGTAGTAAGAGGGAAAGCTATTACTTAAATTGGTGTGTGAGGGCATACATCTGAGCCTTCATGACTTGTCACTGAGATTGTATTGAGATACAGCTTCCTCCCAGCCATGATAAAGACAGAACTGAGCTAAGTGATACTTAATTCCCTTATCTCGGGTAAACAGAACTGAAAGCAATGAAAAAGCAGGAAGCTAAGGTTCACTTCTTGGAGAGACCATGTGAGGCTAGAGGACCTCAGACTCTCAGATCTCCTGGGGGTTTTTTCCCCCTAGGGCTGGGTCAGTTCAGGTATGCTTTAAGAGAAAGGTTGTGATTAAGTCTAAAGTTCAGGAAGCAGGTAAAATGCAATTCTAAAGATTGCTCCTGTCTAACTGTTCTCTGGTATTTTGTCTTATGTAAACGGTGATGTACACCAAGCTTAAAAAACCTTGCCCAAACTGACTGAAATGATAAACCAGGACAACTGTATTAAGCAGCTCAGAACTAAGGGTTGCCTTCAGATACCAACTTTCTTCATGATTCCCTACCTCCACCTTAGAGTGTTGTATAACTAAACACAACAGATACTGATGTGTGCTCTTCTGTGGAACATACAAGGAAGTGTACCTTGAGGGGGGAAGCAGACTACAGAAAAGGCTTCTATACCACAGTCAAAAACTCTTGGATCTAAAGTACTGCTCCACCCCTTAGTCATATAAAATAGATGAATTACTTTCTAGAAGAGGTTACAGAATGTTGAAGTGCTTGTTATCCCGTTTACTGTAGTTTAGTTTTTTTAAAACAGTTCAGTTTTTCAGTTCAGAAATGGTGTTTTCTCCCAGAGCAGGGTAACAATCTAAAGTTTCTCACAGAACCAGTACCAATATTTCCTCCCGTTTCATTGACCAACAGGAGAGACAATCAAGATTGTTATTGAGGACTATGTACAACACTTGAGTGGCTACCACTTCAAACTCAAGTTTGATCCCGAGCTGCTGTTCAACCAGCGATTCCAATACCAGAACCGGATTGCAGCTGAATTCAACACACTCTACCACTGGCACCCGCTTTTGCCTGACACTTTCCAGATACATGACCAGGAGTACACTTTCCAGCAGTTCCTCTACAACAACTCCATAATGGTGGAACATGGCCTTTCCCATATGGTGAAATCTTTCTCCAAGCAAAGTGCTGGCAGGGTAGGTATTTTCTGAAGTTGCCAGTGATTCAACAGAGACATAAAGTGGAAGCGGGATAAGGGGACAGAATAGAGCTATCCAAAGCTAATGATAGACTACAAAGGCACAACTGCCTCGTGACTCTCTTCTCAAGAGATCTTACTACTTTTCATCTTTGTTAAATAGGTTGCTGGTGGGAAAAATGTTCCTGCTGCAGTACAGAAAGTAGCGAAGGCTTCGATTGACCAAAGCAGACAAATGAGATACCAGTCCTTGAATGAGTACAGGAAACGCTTCATGTTGAAACCATTCAAATCATTTGAAGAACTTACAGGTAACAGTTTTCATCCTTTCTAACAAACAGGGATGCTTTTCTTAAAATGGCTAACGGAGTCCTGCAGTGCTATTAAGGGACTTGAATGGGATAGTCTTGAATGAAAATAGGATTTTTCCACTTACGGTTTGTACTCGTCAATTATTACAGGAGAAAAAGAAATGGCAGCTGAGCTGGAAGAGCTTTATGGAGACATAGATGCCATGGAGCTGTACCCAGGCCTTCTGGTAGAAAAGCCACGACCAGGTGCCATCTTTGGTGAAACAATGGTGGAGATTGGAGCGCCGTTCTCTCTGAAAGGACTGATGGGAAATGCTATCTGCTCCCCTGAGTACTGGAAGCCTAGCACCTTCGGTGGAAAAGTGGGCTTTGAAATAATCAATACTGCCTCCCTACAGAAGCTCATCTGCAACAACGTGAAAGGCTGTCCTTTCACTGCTTTCCACGTCTTAAATCCTGAACCCACAGAGGCAACTATTAATGTTAGTACCTCAAAAACAGCAATGGAAGATATCAACCCCACACTACTACTGAAAGAGCGATCTGCTGAGTTGTAAAAATCCACCTATTTATTTATTTAACTATCTAATTTATTCTATTTATGGTTTAAAGTGTTTCAAAAGAAAAAAAAAACAAACTTGAGCAACTTCATTGTGGGGGTCACCCTAGATTCCTTACGCGGGTAAGGCTTCCACTTACAAAAGGGATTTTCTGTGTTTGAGCTCTACAGTGGTGAATCCCTTGTTTAAAGTCTTCTGTAACAGAACTATGTATTCCAAAGTGGACAAAGATTCCAACTTTTTTTAATGTTTTAATTGTTTTAATACTTGACAAAGGGTGTTGCTGGTGTTTTGGGGGTTTTTTTTTGTGTTTTCACTTGATAGGTCACATAACACTACAAAAGCGAGTTACTGCCTCGGCAACTTATTAAACTTGAAAAGGGGCAAACTAACTAAAAGTACAAGAAAAATTTGGCTTAATGAAAACTGTTGGAAAAGAGAATAGATTCAGTATAAGCACTCCAAGATTAAAAAAGAATATATACTTGAAACTCACTTATTTATGTAAAGTCAGAAAATGCGTTGCATTTGTTGTTGATACTACCTCTCCCTCATTGCAAGTAAGGCACTTTGTATAGTAACTTATGTGTTTGGTTTTTTTATGTGTAAATCTATTTTCATGTGGCATTATACTTTATTTAATTTAATTATTTAAAGAAAATAGAACTTCTCTTGGATCCTGCTTGTTTTTGAAGCACAGGGACTGAGCTTAGAAATAACCAACTCTCAGGCTGCAATACAAGGCTGCTTGGATTTTCATACAGATGTTTCATTGTGGAAGTTTGGGGAGGTCTTAAACTTAGTCCAAAGTACTGGTATCTATTTTTATAGCTGTAGTTCTCTGGTCTACTTCTTAATATGACTTTTAATCTCTGTCACTTTAAGGACGAACAGACAGTATAGCTTTAGTGAAGAATGTGACTATAGTATAGCTTTGTGTACCCAAAACACGGAGATTATTGGGGAATAGTGAAAACTGAGAAGCTGTGTAAAGGTGCACAGTAGAGAAACGAATGCAGAATAGATCTAGCAAAGCTTCAAGGCCCATACTTGTTACTTACGGTTCTATTTAACGGGGGAAGGAGGGATAATGTTTTGTTTATAACTTATAAACAGAGGCATTTTAAGCAAGTGACTGGCTAGCTGGCACAACGTCTCCTAGATATGTGTCCTGGTCTGGCACCAAAATATCTGTTCTCATCGGGGCACATAAGAAGTTACACAGGATCTTGTAGCAGCACTTCAAACTTTGCATATAAGGGTATCTTCTTTTTAATTTCTAGAGAGGAAATGTAGAAGATGATCTTCCCATAAAAACAGCTGGGGAACTATAGGTAAAAAGAAAAAGTCACTTCAGACTGGAATAGAGCAGCAACCTGGTATCCTCTGCCCCTGCCCAAAATTCCTTGACTACTTGTGGAAAAGGACTTGAGTTTTATATTTCTTCTGAATCTCTCACACATTTGTAGAGGCTGGTGCGTTGTAACGGCTCTGGCAGCAGTGTAGTTTGACTGTGACTTCTTTTCCTGTTGATTTGTTCAGAGACACCGATTACCTTATGTTGTGTAAGTTTGTAGCTGTTAGCACGTGTAGCTGAACCGAGATCTCCTGCAGCAATCGATACCACTGACTGATTTTAGGTGGTCTTTGGTATGAGTGCTTTGGGAGAAAGAAGGGCATTTGTTTTCCTTTTTTCCATTTGAAGCATGAAGAAGGGAAGAAAACTTTAGTAACCTTGCATGAAAAGGTGGTCATTACTGTATGTGCTAATAAGTGAAAACCATTACTGAACAAACTTGGCCACTTGTTAAACAAGTAATTGTCCTTCAGACCTATCTTTGGAACATGCTTCTTCAGAGCACCCTTCTGCCATTAACAAGGAAAAGTTAGCTTAGCTTTAGAGTCAAAGGGAGACAAGCCTGGACACATCAAGTATTTTGGGGTAGGGAAAGAGGAATTCCTCAGACCATGTCACACTTGAGTTAAGGTTTCAGAAAAGTATCATGTTCGCTCTGCATTTTGTACTCTGCAGCCACATTTCAACAGTCACTCACCTGTGACCCAACCTGCTGGGTTTGGCTGGGTTCAAGTTGCTCATGATAAACCTGTATGTTTGAGATTTATTTATTTAAAATTCTGTGAATTGTTTTTCACTTTATTTTTGTAGGTCAAGAATGTTTTTAAAATGCAATTGTTTATACAAATAAATTGAAAACATTATCTGTATGGGCTGATTTCCTTGTGATTTCCTTTAGCAATATTAGTGTGAAACAACTCTCTCATCTTATTTGCCACTCAAGATTAAATGGAGAATTCCAGGGAATTAGTAACAGCATTAAGGTCTCTCCTATATCAAACCCAAGATGCCTGTAGCTTTAATCATCCAAATATAGTTACCTTTTTTTCCCCTTTGGTCACTAGTGAAAAGGGATTTCACTATGACATCCCTGGAGAAGCCAGCTGCTCTTGACCATAGTGAGGATGCCAGCGGTGCTACCTCCTGAGCACCCAGAGGTGCTGTAGAGGGGAAAGGGCAATAGCGGAGTTGCACCACACCAAGTCCATGTAACCAACCTCTCTTCACCGCCACTGAGCGGTGAGACTTCTCCCAAGCAGGAACAGTCCAGGGGTGTTTGTCCTCAGGCCTAGTGTACTCCAGACAGGGAAACTGCTTTGGGATACAAACAACCACTGGAGGAGGTCTTTGTACTTGAGCGTGTTTTCCAACAGTGGTAGCTTCTCCCTGTTGACAGACACCAAACTCTGAAGCTGTGACAGCCACTTCCTCATTGACCACCTTCCCCCTGCACAAGGGTCCTGCTTTTTCATCTTTATTGCAATTATTGAGGAACTTTGCAAAGAGTGATGCAAGATGGGCGGTGGGGCTGGGACAAGAGCAGTGGCGTGATGGGTGAAAAGAGAGGCAGGAATTGCGTGAGTTGGTGCAATGTGTCCCTCTCCTACAAAGAGCACCCAGTCTCCTCCCTACATTTTCACCTCTGATAAAAAATGAGGGGAAGCTATGAAGTAGACAACCTAGGGGACTGTGGACCTTGTACTGCCTCCACCCAGCCACTGCCCAAATGTCACCTCCAGCACCCTTCTGTGTTCGGCCTCCCACTATCAACCCACTGTTGACTGTCTCCGATACCCCCCTCATCCCAATATTGGTCCCATGGCCTCTTCCTAGTGACCAACCCTATAGCCACAGTCCTTTACCCAGAGTCACCTTCCTTCTAATCACCCAAAATCCTCTTTGGTCCAAGGCTCATCCCTGTGACCCACAGCTCTATGCTCACAATGATGCTCCAGCCCTGGGAATGTCACAGTCCTCCTGCCTCTGCTCCGTAGCTCCATCCATCTCTACCAGCATGCAGTTCTCTAATATTCTTATTGTACCCAGGCACATAAACACCTTCAGCAACTCTCCTCAGCTTAAAACTCAGTCCTCATCACTTCAGTGGCCATCTTCAGCCCCAAAAATTCAATATCCTGAGGATCCTTCCAGGAGCATCACTCCAGGCCCTCTCTTGGCCAGACACTGTTGGCAAACAGAGGAGTATGCAGATCATCTATGAGCAATGTGGGGTTTTTTATTATAATAACTTGCAGAGCAAATTAGTTGACTGGTTAATTCATTTCTGATACGTTTCTGTTTTGAGGAGAAGTTGAGAAAGGGAGTGAACAGAGACTGGGCTGGTCGCTTCAGTGGGAGGAGGATGGGCTTGGCTGCTGCCACCAGGATGGCGAGGCACGGCACAGGGAGGCACAGCATGGAGAAGGCAAGAGCGAGGTCATCCATGGAGAAGGTGCTTCAGGTGACTGCTGCCCTAATTAGGGAAGGGCCAGTGCGGATGGATTCAGTGCACAATGGATGAGATAGCTTGATGGTGGAGGAGCTCCTCCTTCCATTTGAGCAGGGGCATGTCCTGATGATACAAAAGGCAAGAATGTTTCTCAGAGGAAACCTGCCCTGCGAAATACTTGCTCTCCAGCCTGAGTTGAGGTAACTGTTTCACCCAAGGCAATGTGGTAAAGGAGGGGGGCTCAGGGTTTAAGTCATACCCTTGGAGGGAAGCCCGTCAAGGAGCAGAAAAGCTACGTGTTCTGGGAGGAGGTCACCATACGCCATCACCTTTACCGAGGGCTTTTGCCATACGTCATTTGCTCACTTGCCCACTGTGCGAGAGGTCTTTACAGGCACTGAGTCAGAACCCTGCAGGCATCTGACCAGGCTTATTACCTCTGATACACTCACTGGAGGGGCGCTGACCTTTACACTGGAGCACCAATGCTCCCACGGCAGCCACTCAACCAGATTTCACCAGGCATTTGTATCACAAGCGGCAAGAAAAACCCCTTTGGCTTTTGTCATCAATCCGAAAAAGTCAACAGGGAGTTTGACCAAGCTGCAGGAAGAGCACGAAGGAGAAAAGGAACTTGAGTAGAGTGGAACAGCCACATCCCTCCTTCCTTGCCTGTTCACAGCTACTGAAGTATCACCAGCTCTGGAAAAGCCTATTGCAAAGACTTGCTGTTTCTTTTGGAAAACCAGAAAGGAGAAAAAACAAATGCAAGTTGTAAGAAAAAAAAAATATATATATATAACAGAAAGAAGCACACTGTAGCTATATGCTGTAAATATGGAAAAGGAGGTGAATGGAGAGATCCTAACCATTTCGCTAAAAGGCACAAAAAGAGCCACACAAGGCAGAAATGCATCATCAGCACAAAGAAACATCATATAGAAAAATCTCTCACTGGAAAGAGCTACGTGCTCCTCTTGCTTTAATCTGGAATTTCAGTTTAGAAATAACATTATACTGAGAGACAACATGATTGACTTCAAATTGTACTTTTTTTCCTCTGATGCTTATTTTTTAAAATTAGTCCTGTGACTCCTGTGCTTACCTATTCTGTAGGTCCAGACATTTTCATTAATATTAGCAAGAGACTGGTCACAACCAGAAAAAAACCCTAACCCTGCTGTTCAGGAGCAAGACAAACAAGAAAGGAGATGTCAAGAACATTAGAAGGAACAAGGTAGCACAAGAGGTTCACAGATTTTCCCTTCTGGGATTTTCTTGGCTGAAAATCCTGAGACTACACTGAAAATCTCAGCATTCAACTTGCAGCCATGAGAGACCAGACAGTCAGAGGTGGCCTGGGCAAGCTGGGAGCTGAGCGCCATCGGTACAGAGAGGATATTAAAGCTCATGAGATCTCACTAGTTCACCATCAGGAACGGGCAAAGTACAAAGCACTCAAGGTTTGACTCGTGCTGGTTGCTTGTCCTCAGTTCTGGGCAAACCAAGCCATTTCATCCAGCGGGTGATAGCCATCAGATAGAAAGCAACGCATGGAAACCCCAGATCTGGGGGAAGGTGGCAAATAATGTTCAAAGCATCTTCTTTCAAACCAACTCGCTGCGTACCAGCTGAGGATCTAGCCCATTGCAAGGCACATCCACAGAAAGCTGATTGCATCTTCTAACCAACTATAATCCTAATCCTCATATTGTCTCTTCTGTCAATTAGTAGCTGTTATCAGAAAGGCACTGGGAAAATACAAAGTGTCCCGTAGCTAGGAGCATCTTGGAATTATGGAAATCATGGAATGGTCTGGGTTGGAAGGGACCTTTCAGATTGAGTCCAACCATCAACCTAACACTGATGAAACCACCACTAACCCATGTCCCATACGATGGTCCTCACTCCCTGAGAAGTGACACCACAAACCCTACGCCAAAATTTTGGCAGTATTGGTCTCCAGCCCTAAATTGTGACATTATCAAGATCACAGGCAAGGAGAACAAGCAGATTATCCACCCTCTTTCAAGAATTAAAGAGCTTCTCCAAGTGACTGAACCTTTTCCCCAGACGGGAACATCTAAGCAGTCCACACAGATGCTGAGCTAGGGAGCCCTCAGCCTTTTGACCTGTGGATATTGCTCCATTTTTAGGTCTTGAAGCAGAAAAAAGTGGGGGGGAAAGGAAAAACTATATATTTTTTTGGCTCTGGTTTTTTTTCCCTCTGTCTGTTTATGGCAGCCCTCAGCTAAAGATCTTCTGTGGTTTGTTTTTAAATGAGCCCTTAAAAAAGGGAAGGGGGCAGGAGTGGAAGACACAGGACAAATTTGCTCTCGATTAAATCTGCTTTACAGGGAAGTTTTCAAAGTTTTTTTAGCCTAGGAACATTCAAATTACCAGGCAACTGGGACCTTTTCTACATACTGGGAGTACACAGATGCTTCAGCCGCAAAACCAAAGCAAACGGCCACGAAGCAGAAGAATTTCTCTGAAGTTGGTGTTATCGAGCCACTGCGAATAAATCAGCCGTGTGTTAAAGGCATGCCAAAGATGCCACAGATTAAACAGCAACCACGAAGCACACAAAGGGACCTTGTCTGCTCCTGACGTTCTGCGGTATGGGAGTTTCTACAGCCTGTAAATAAATAAATAAGCATTTAAAGCTTTCTCCTAGAGATTTACAGTCTGTGATGTGGTGGCTAGAGATGACGCTACCTGCAGCAGACGGGCCGTTCTGTTCTCCTGCTGTGTGCAGGTCTTTGGGGGAAAAAAAGCTCATAAGCAGCAGAAGTCTACAAGCTATTCCTTTCTGCTTCCAGCCTCTGTTCGAAAGGGGTGGTGTTGCATTTACTGCACACCAGATGAGATAAATAGGATAACTTTGGTGCTGACAAACTATTTAGAAGAACATAGAAGACACATACCATGTTGTTTTCTAGCCAGAGCTTGGGAGGATGGTGTCCTTGGTTTGAAGTGAGATCAAATGCACCAATGGCTATGGAATAGCACTGGTTTTGATGCCATCCTTAGAGAAGCAGGGTTATCTACCAAGTCTTACATTGGTTCATTAGATCAGCAAAGATCTTTTGGTTTAAGGGTGAGAGTTCAGCAAAGGCTTGTGTCCCCACTCAGTGACGTTCTTGGCCTTAAGAGCTGCTGTGAGTGTCAGTCACTGGGCTTCTCTTACAGCTAGGCCTTCTGTTTCTCTTTAGATAAGAGGTGTTTGTAAACATGCATTTTTGCAACCTGAAATTACTTTGGTTGTGTAATGACTATAATTTGTCAGTTTACAAGCGAGCGGGCTAAGGTCAAATTTAACATCCTGCTTTTGAAAGTGCATCTGGCATTAGAAGAGGAGAGGATGCTGGAAGCTGAAGGAAAAAACTTCACCTCCCTTCACTTTGCTGAGTGGCCTTCCCTAGTTTTGTTTGAGGCTGAAATTAGCTAGCCTGGGACTGGTTTGGAAATGTGTCTTACCTGGAGAGAAGAGGGTCATTCAAACAGGGACAAAGCTCTTTAATAACAAGGCGTCAGATCGCTTTGAACCCAAGCTGAAAAACCTACATTTTTCCTTTCTATTTACTCATGGTAATTAGCCTGGAAGCGATTGCATGGGGGCAACTTGGTCACCTTGCCCAAATGTCTGGGTATAAAGCCCTCAGGGGAAAAGCCATCCAGGTAAACTGAAGGCTTTTGGTTCAACATGATAGGATTTGATTAAGCCCGTTCCAGTTAACGTGAAAGCTGGAGTTAGCAGCCTCTGCTGCACGTTTGGGAAGCCGTATTCTCAAAATACAGTTGAAGTTACTTTTGCTCGGGCAAATGCAAAGCTTACGGGGGATTTAAATATCCAAATCTGGCTTTGTGCTCTGCAGGGTTCCTGCTCAGCTGCTAACTGACCCTGAGGGGTTTTTGAAAATGTAAGTGCCTACTCGCTTTCAGATTAAAACTCCCCAGGTTCTCCAATTTCTGCTTCTGGGACTGCTCAAAGTGTGGGTCTCCTTCAGCCCGAGCATTAGCCTGCAGCTCCACGCTCATCCCAAGCACACACAGCACGGATGCGGTGCTAGGACTGGTCCCTGCAGCTTCACAGGTGAATTCCCTGCCCTTTAGGATGACTAAATGCTCATTTGCCTTCTCAGACAGTCTTCACACCAAAGATATCTGCTATGACCAGCCACCCATGGGAAATAAGGAGGGTCTTATTCCTGACACAGCGCTCTCAAAGGCAGCAAGGAGACCAAACCCTCCGCTGGGCAACTAACTCTTCCCCTGCTGTATGCTGGAGTAGAGGTGGAGATGTGGAGGCTGCACCTCTGCCCCTCTCCTGGCTGTGGTGGGGGGAGTGATGGTCCTTGCTTGGCTTTCAGGAGAGAAGAACATTTGTTCACTCTTTTCAGCAGCAGGTACTTCGCTGCAAATCACAGTAGCAAAAGACAGTGAACCAGAAATCATGATGGATCATCTGGGAACACCAGAAAAGACTCTGACCAGAAATTTAAGGGCTCTGGGATGTAAAGAAGGTTTTCTGCAGCTGGTTTCACCAACTCCCATTCTGAAACACCTAATTCTTACACACATTTCAAAAATTACCTGGCGCCAAGATTATCCTGAAGTTCCCAGGTACGTTTGGGCATCCAGCCTTCTAGCCCTGAAGGGAGGAAGCAGGGAATCTGCTGAGACACAACTTTGCCCAGTAGAAGCTGTCCTTTCTGCCTGTGTCCTCTGCTACTGCTGGCCATCCCTCGCTGTGCTGGAGAGCCCACCATCAGGCAGTCTTCTTCCACATGGAGTGCCCATCTCCTGGGGAAGCAAGCACCAGGGTGGAGATGCTGAACTTCTGCAGAGCTCATTTGGGTGGGGACCCTTCTAGCCCCGATGGTCTGCATATCTGCTGAAGCCAGCACACTTGGCTGGCCCTTTTTATCTGCTCTGGTTTCCTCCACGTGATAGCCATTCTTCAGCTTCTAGGTTCTCCTGTTTGTTCTGAGAAAAGCACTCAGGAAAGCTGGCTCAAAGGAGCGGAGAAGATCCCGTGACACAAAGGCTTGTGTCCCTGCCAGGAAATTGAACTCATTTTTCCCCTCTCCTGCTGCTCAAACATCTGGCTTCAAGGCTTCGAGCGTTAACAAAAAAATTGACATGTGGCTCACTTTGTTGACGTTTGCAGCTGTTCCACATCAGATCTGGGAAAGAAATTAATAGGATGTAATTGAGCCAGCCATGAGTTTTATGAAGCATTTCTCCTGATGAGAGAGGGTTAAGCACACTCTTGGAGGTTCAGTAAAAGACTCTTCTTTAACCTGAGTTTCAGCCAGCTTCAAACATCACCATGCTCAATGTTTTGAAAACATTGGTTGGAGCTCCTGAAGCAAGCCCTTCTAATCCCTAAAAGACTGACTCGTTAGCACCTTCCCTCCTGACACAGGTGATAGGGAAGCTCCTCCTTTAGACCACAGCCCAGGTGCTTTTGCTGCTCACATCAATGAAGTGAAACCAAAAGGTCACTTAGCAAACAAGCCTCAGGTGGAGACTGTCTAATGCCAGGAGGCTTTGTCTGCTGTGAAGGAGCTCAGCCTTGGGTATTTATTCAATCCCATATCACAGAATCACAGAATGGTTGGAGTTGGAAGGGACCTTAAAGATCATTGAGTTCCAACCCCCCTGCCATGGGCAGGGACACCTCCACTAGAGCAGGTT
>JAOXNH010000004.1:6641777-6655865 GCA_028566575.1 Bartramia longicauda
GAACTTCTTTACTTTGAGGGTGGCAGAGCCCTGGAACAGGCTGCCCAGGGAGGTGGTGGAGTCTCCTTCTCTGGAGACATGCTAAACACGCCTGGACATGTTCTTGGGCAGCGTGCTCTAGGTGGACCTGCTTTGGCAGGGGGGTTGGACTAGATGATCTCCAGAGGTCCCTTCCAACCCCGTATCATTTTGTGATTCTGTGATTCTGTCCATCCTTGAGTTATACTGATTAGTTTCAAGCACTTCTGATCATTAGAGACCACATTCCATGAAAGAAAGATTTGGCGTTACGAGCCTTTGGGGGCTGCTTTGCTCTGCTGGCCACTGTGTTCCCACATGATGTCAGGGCTCCTTTTGACAAACCCCAGAAATTTTTTCTCCCTGAGGAAGGAGGCAAATGCACGGTCCGCCTCCCATATGATCATCCTCCTCCTGCTGCTTTAGGAATCCAACTAAGCTGTGACTCAGAAGATCAAAAAAAGAACCTTTTCTCCCCAGTGTACCAGTGGACAGAGCTGTGCACCTACAAAGGATGATTCAGAGCATCTTGGATGTCTAAAACCCCTTGATTTTTGGAAAAATCTTCCTAAACTGTCTGAAATTGTAAAGCTTTCTATGGTTGCCTAAATTATCTATGACTTACACTAAAGCACAGAAGACAGACATACAGACTGAGCCACGTGGTAGTGACAGAATAAGATTGAAATTTCATTATTCCTCCTTACATGATGTGGAATAACAACTTTCCTGGCTTTTAGAGGGATTTGAATGTATAGAATAACCAAAAAGGATACAAGCTGTAAAGGCAGAAACTGTTGCTGTCTTCTCAGGCATTAATGCTCTCATTGACGCTGGAAGAAACTATCCAGAATAAGGCATTTTATAGTGAGAAGCGTGTAATTACATCATCACGAGCCAGAAGGACAGTGAGGACTCTGAGAAAGTGAAATCCCTCTGGTTTGCAGCAAAAATGCTGCAAAGTGAAGGCTAGGAAGGATTTGTAAAGGTACACAGACTTAGGCAGCCAGAAGCTGCATTGTGATGCTTGAAACGCTTTTCCAAACACATCTGTCTTTGCCTAGCTCCTGAGCAGTGGCGTAACACCACACTCGTTCCAGCATTTTGGAACAGCAGCAATAATTTCTTTTGTAATTCCTGGACTATGACATCGTCTGGCGATTGTTGGTAAAAATGTATGACTTCCAGAAAAATGCAGCTCTACAGACTAATTGTTTTTCCATTGCTTCTCTGCTCATTGAGACGTAGTGTTAGCGCAGCAGCACCCGTACCTGGCTAAGGCTGCAAGCACCGCCATAGGACAAACCAGTATCTTTCCTTCAAGTCCATGAAAAAGAAAGCCTTTAGTGACCTGTACTAATTGCAGCTGTCTGGCTTCATGTAATTTTCTATCATACTTTTGCCCATTGTCATCCCCATTTGAAATACTGTCTCTCCTCAATGAGAAGTACTGTATTACGGTATATATCATAAAGAGTTAATACACATACACATTATAATGTACACATACACATTATAAACTCAACTAAAATTCAAACAAGCACCAAAAGTCTTCTAACAATGACATCTGAAATGTTTTAAAGACTTCAGCATAGTGGATTACATATGTAATGTAGTTGCATTACATATGTAAATGCAATCCACTGTTCCTGACTCATTTCATTTCTATGCATTGCATGCATTAATAGTCTGAATTAAAAGAAACTTTAACTTTCATAACTGAGTCATCAGTCTTCTGTGAATCATTAATCCTGAATCTCTTCCTTTTACCAGAAACAGACATCAGGTCTGTCCAA
The DNA here is from genome assembly GCA_028566575.1 of Bartramia longicauda. Classification (NCBI taxonomy): domain Eukaryota; kingdom Metazoa; phylum Chordata; class Aves; order Charadriiformes; family Scolopacidae; genus Bartramia; species Bartramia longicauda. The sequence continues at coordinate 6,643,592 of JAOXNH010000004.1, forward strand.
CAGAAGGCTTAGGTGTGCGTAAGTGAGTGTAGCAGAGCGGGGCAAGTCTGAATCTAAAGTCTGAAACCCACTCAAATGTTCCTACTCTCATTCCTGATAGGAAACCCTATTTCACTGGTATTTATGTGGCATCTGTGCAGTCATCCCACATGCCAAAATGGAATAATCTATAACTGCCTCTTCATAAACTTAGATCTCTAAACAAAATAGCAAGCTCTAGTTAACTTTTGAAACTGATGATAGAGTAAAAAAAAAATTGTTTCCTAAAACATCAGTTTAAATGCAGGAGAAGCCATTACAGGCCTAAACTAATTTGCTTCCAGGGACTATTATACGGTCTGTCTCTGTGCAGTTCTCCGTGTTAGTTGTCTACATGAGCAGTGTCTACATGAACAAGTGCTATTAGAACAGAACAATCCTTCAGAGCAAAGTTTTGGCAACTGAATTTATTTTCATAAGCCCAGATATCACCTGAAGAGATCCAATCTTAACGTTGGCTGCTAGACAATCTGCAGGAGTAGACAAAAGATTGGTGTGGCAGACACATGCCACCGAAAAATTAATACAAGCAACTGAGACCCTGGGATTTTTTTACCAGTTTCCCTCCCATGATAAAAAGGACTGGGGGGGGAGAGAGAGGAAGGAAAGGCAGAAAGACAAGGATGACAAAAAATATGATAATATAATTATAATATATGCCATATAATATGCCTAATATAATATAATATAATATAATATAATATAGTTTGGAAGAGAACAGGCTGGTGGGAGAAACAGGTTCACAGGAAAACTCAAGCTGGAGGGGACCTTAGGAGGTCTCTAGTCCAACCTCTGCCTCAAAGCAGGTCAGCTCTGGGGTCAGATGAGGTTGCCCAGAGCTTGATCCGTGACGCAAATACGACCGGATGGCATTTGGAAGGTGACTAGCACTGGAGTAGTCACTGTTTCTCACTACCCAGCTTGAGAGCTACTCAAATTATCTGATGCAATTTTAAAACAAAAGCACATAACTTATAAAACTACGCAACATTTTGCCGCAGTATACTGGTAAAGACTAAAGTATAAATAGATTGAATCATTAGTCAGATTAATGGAAGAAGGGTAATTCATTGATTAGTAACCATAAATAGAAGGAAGTCAGTATGGTCACCCTTATACTATGACACTCTGCTAGTGTATCCCTCAATGCGTGTGGTGGGTTGACCCTGGCTGGACACCAGGTGCCCACCAAAGTTGGTCTTTCACTGCCCCTCTTCAAGTGGACAGGGAAGAGGAAATATAACAAAAGGCTTGTGGGTTGAGATAAGGACAGGGTGGTCACTCAGCGACTACTGTCACTGGTCTCGTGTGGGGTCCTCCATGGGCTGCAGGTGGATCTCTGCTCCACCATTAACCTCCACAGGCTGCAGGGGGACCTGCCTCCCCATGGTCTTCACCATTGGCTGCAGGGGAAACTGCTCCAGTGCCTGGAGCACCTTCTCCTCTCCTTCTTCACTGACCTTGGTGTCAGCAGAGCTGTTTCTCACATATTCTCACTCCTCTCTGTGGGTGCAGTTGTGTGGGTTTCTTTTCCCCCCTTCTTAAATATGTTATCCCAGAGGTTCTACCACCATCGCTGACGGGCTTGGCCTTGGCCAGCAGCAGGTCCATCTTGGAGCCAGCTGGCAGTGGCTTTATCAGACACAGAGGAAGTTTCTAGCAGCTTCTCAAAGAAGCCACCTCTGTAGCCCCCTGCTACCAAAATCTTGCCACGCAAACCCAACACAATGTGACAGAAAAAAATCAACCATGAGATGTGAACAAAAGAAAAATCCTGCTAAAAAGAATTACTGGCATTGATACAGAACCCATAAATGTAGGTGTCTGAAACATCCACTATTCTGATCTCCTAAAAGCTGCTTTCAAGGCAGAGAAGCAAGGGCTAACACCATCACCACACCTGCAGGGACTTCATTTTGCAAGGATGCTTGCCTACTTATTTGCAAACAACCCCTCCCTGGATGGGAATAACCCCCCAGCCCCATGCCCAAGGGAAAGTCCATTTTATGCCACCAAGTTACTGGAGAAACTCACATTAGCTCACACAAAACTTTACAAATACATATTTTTAATGGCTTAATGTTTATTGTTTATGGTGACGGGCTGTAAAACTTTGCAATAAACTGCCAAGGGAAATTTCAGAAATGTTCTCATCTGAGTCATCTCCATCGAGGTCATAAAATGGAGAAAGCCTTTGAAATTAATTACTGGCTCTGGGATGGAAAAAGCCACCACCACCCTGCCACACACACACACACACCAACAGACAAATAAGATCTTTCCCGTCACTTACTATTGTTTTTCTGTTGTCACAGAACTGCACTATTGACTCAGTCTTGTTCTATGGCCCAGAGAGAAGACCGCCACATTCAGCACATTAAAACTCAGCATTTCCAATTTGCAGAGAATTTTCAACATTTTCAGCTTGCGTTCAACTTGGTTTTGTTGCAATTCAAAGAAAAACAGGCTTTCAAGATTTCGTGTAGAGCAGAAATCGTCTAAAAAGTGCTTTCAGAAATACAACATCAGGAATAATATAAGAAATAACAGTGGCTGGCATCAGTAGCTGTTGAAAGATGTATTTCATCATCTTGTTGCTATGGTCATGCAGTAATATCGCAACTCTAGGCTCTCTCATAACAAAACTTGCTACAAGAAAATTACTTAATTTAAAATCCTATTCACATCCATGTGTTCACCCACAGCTCACAAGGAAGGGAGTTTTAGGAAGCTCTTCTGACATTGATCAAGAAACTGTATATTTTTACATACAATTTAACATTACACAGTATCTGTCTCTCACAGTTCTCCTCATTAGAACATATTTCCAGTTTTCAAATATACTGAGCCACCTTCTAATAGCCCCCTGCCCTAACAGATATCAGTGGGTAAACAAAATTGTCTAATTTCCAGTATTTACATGGTTAACTGTGCACATGGAAGTTAATTCAGTTCTCTGTACCTGAGGAGTTAAAAGAAATAAGGGCCTAGGAGTATATGAAAACATATGAACTATCTGTCCAAGAACCACATGCTCAAAAACTTAAAGAACTGAAACACAATGTTTAAAGGAACTCACTCCCCCAGGAGGTGGAAAGCAACAGCACAGAAAATCCTTCAATCTGTTCAATGCTTGAGCACATCCTTCTTGAATATACCTTGTTTCAATACCATGGAAATAAAAATATCACACGCCAAGTAGCAGTACAGGACTGATTACCTTGAAAAGGAACTATTATCTTCTGCTCTCCTCGGATTTTTGGCACTTATCTAGTGACTCACAGATTATGGATGTAAACATGGATGAATCCGTTTACCAGAGTGTATGCAAATAATGTCTTTTTCTTTAATTTGCCATTGAACACAGCATGTAAAGGTCACCATAGCCATAGAAAAAATGTCCAGGGATCTGCCCAGGCCTGCAGAATATCAACAGCATCATGTAATCATGTGAGAGCTAAACTCTGCCTTCTAGAATAAACACTTTTAAAACTTTTTTTTTTTATGTGTAAGCAAAGTTTCCTATGTTTCTTCACTTCTATAAACATCAATGGCAGCTATAAATACTTTCTTCTGCCAACTCACGATTCAGTAGCACTACTTACAAGTGAACACTCATCCAAACATCATCCTGGATATTTGGCACGGTTAATAGCCAGGTAAGGAGCTGAAGGCACTGTGCTTTCCCAGTACAACGAGAAAACAGGAATTCAAGAGTCACAATGTGCTCTTAGATCTAAGCACAGAAGGAAATACCTGCCTTTACACTTTTTCCCTCTTCAAAACTGAAAGCAAATTCTCACAAAAGTAGGAAGCATGATTTGGGGATGCAGTAACCCATGGCAGCCTCATCTAGACAGAGTTCCAAACCAAGACAGCAGCATACAGAGCTGGGACCAGGGACAGGCTACAAGGGAGGACCTTGGCAACATGGCCCAGGCGTGCAGGGATGGCATCAGGAGGGCCATCGTTCGCCTCAGGCTGAGACTTGCAAGGGTTGTAAAGGGCAGCGAGAAGAGTTCCTACACTTACATATGCAGTAAAAGGCTGAACAAGGAAAATGTGGCTCCTTAGCCGAGTGGTGTAGATGATTTAGGGACACTTGATGCAGATGGGGATGAGGTACTCAATGCCTCCTTTGTCTCGCTGTTCACCAGGAAGGTCTCCTAGGCTCCTGAGCTTAGAGACAAGGTTCAAGGTGGAGAGGATCTACAAGTGGTGGAAGAGAATCAAGTCAGGGTCTCTTGAGAAATCTTAGCCCATATAAATCCATGGGACCTTATGGGTGTTATCCATTGGTGCTGAGAGTCCTTGCTGGTGTCCTTGCAAGACCACTCTATCATCTTTGAAAGATCCCGCAGACCCAGATGAATGAAAGTGCAAATGTTGCTCCCAGTATGTTATACTCATCTGCAAAAAGGTAGATGCAAAGGAAGATGGGGAAAGCAAAAGCCAGTCATCTTCTATTCAGTCCTGGGAAAGCCACGGAGGGAGCCTCTTAGAGGACATCTCCGAATGTGTCAAGGAGAACAACATAACTGGGAACAGCATGGCCTGACCAAGAGTGAGTTATGCCTGAGCATCCTGGTTGCCTCCTATGGTGAAATATTTACATCTGTGAATGCACAGAGGGCTGTAAACATTCTTCTGCCTTAAAGGCTCTTGCAGTGGGGTACCACAGGGGTCTGTCCTGGGACTTGTCCTTTTTAATACATGTTTCGGTGGTGACTTGGAAGAGGAGACAGAGCACGCAGCTTACAGAGTCTGTGGATGAGAAGATGGGGCCAAGTCCTTCACAGAGGCACATGGCAGGAGGAAGCAAGACAACCAACATAAACAAAACAAGAGATGTTCAGACTGGATTTAAGGAGAAATTTTTTGACCATGTGAACAGCCAAGTATGGGAGCAAGTTACCCAGCGTGGCTGTGCCACCTCCATCCTTGAAGGTTTTCAAAACCCAAGTGGATAACCCTGTGTAACCTGCTTGGAATTTAGCCTTGGCCCTTCTGTGAGAAAGAGAGAACTCTGGAGTCTCTTGCACCTGGAGTGGTTCTATGAACTTGTGAGCATTCAACATTATATATGACCAGAATGAGCAAAACTGATGGATATTACCTGCAAGGTTTTCCTGTCGTTGAACTACGAAGGTTTCTGCTGTGGTAGAAAAACCACTATGAATATCAAAGAAGAAATCCTGGATTTCATTTTCATGAAGAGACTACTCGATTCTTTGAAAGTCAATTTTACTTCAGGTTTAAGTCAGTATTAGTTAAATATAATTAGTAAGGAAATTGTTGGTTTTTTCCAAAAGCACAAGCAAAACTCACTCAGAATTGATTTATCTTTTTTAAAAAATGAAAGTGTGAATGCATTCAGATATAAGAGAAGCATCCCTAGGCTTTTAACTAGGGAGTTAGTAAAAGAAAGTGTTTTGTTGGGCTCTAACCAGTAATCAGATTTATGAGGAAAATCCTGATTTTAAAATAGTGCAGAAAGGTTGGTCACCCTGCCAGTAATCACTGACACAAAGAAATGAAAAGGAATAAAAGCAGGAAAAGAAGAAATGCAAATCATTTTGCAGTGCACAGCAGCCATTGAACAAATAGCCCTGTCCAAAGCTCTGACAGTGCAGAGCTGCAGGAACAGTGTGGACAGTTTAGCCCATGGCAAAGAACATTTCACTGCCATGGATCTGCCTCTCCAGCCCTTCGACCAGCAGAAGAGCCACTGTGATCAAGAGAATTTTTGTTTGCTTACATATGCTATAATTAAGCATGAAAGGCACAAAAGATTTAAGTAATTTCCAGTATTTCCATCATTCTAACAGAAATCTTTGCAGGACGGCAATTTGCTGGAGGGCCATTGAGGAAGCATTTAGTGGTATTGAAGTGCCCTTGACAACTTGGCTAATGAGATGCCAGTTTGAGAGCTATTTGTTCATTATGTCACTTTTGTAAAAGTGTGCTATTTTAGCTGACTTACAGCTGGGAATAAAATTAATTCTTTTGGGTGGAGAATAAATGACACTAGCTAAGGTACCCTCCTTACTTGAGTTTATTTTAAAAAGTTTACAGCTCAAGAATAAACCTGAATGCTTCATATATCTCAAGTAATCTGAAATATAGAATCTAGCTAGATTTAGGGGCAGCCACAAACAACAAAAATCCATTCAAAGGTGGCAGCAAGGGCAGCAGAGCATCCCCACTGACCAGGATGCTGTCCCACCACACCTGAGCAGGTTGAGCAGAGCGCACCTAGTGGCCAGGGTCATGCACAGCCTTGAGACCACCAGACAAGCCCTTAGAGATGGGGAAGGCCCATGGTGGTGATCAGGTCTGTCCTTGTAGAACCAAGGGTGGGGGCCTGAGCTGAAGTCAAGCTCCCTAGCAGAGATGGAGGAACCTCCCACTTCTACCGGCTTTCTCCAACAGCTGCTGTCACCATGGTCTGGTCCATATGGTTGGCACCATACCAGAGCTGGTCAGTAAGGGCAGCCTCACCCCTTGAATGGGGGTAACACTTCACTCAAGACCCTAAAACTGAACCTGTCCAGGGTGGTCTTGAGAATACCTGTCCTCAAGCAGCAGCAGGAGGCAGTAAGAGTTCAGGACAATGACTCCTTGACCCCCAGCCCTCTACTGCTGCAGAACAGCTGATCCACTGATTTGCACAGGTCAAGGATCCATCTTTGGATAACCTAGCTGCTCAAGACTCCAAAGTAGGCAAAGATTGCAAATCAGATGTGAATTAAAACTGACCGATGTTTAAGTTGTTGCAGTCTAACTCCAGAATTCATGTCAAATGGCTTCAGTCAAAATACTTTGGGAGCATTAACCGCTTGTCCCTACATGAAGCACAGAACACACGCTGGAATTCGCTGTGAAGTGTGCCATTGTGAAAGTTACCCCTTTTTATTTTAAAGAACAAAAAGTCCTAAGTTTTTAATTAAATATTTCAGGTCCAAAGTGTTTCAATTAAACTCAGTCACGCTGATATTAAACCTGAAAAATGCTTTTCAGATTGACCTAAAACTTTTTCGAACTTTTAAGAAAACTGTACAAGTGACAGCTATGCTGATAAACATGTTCCCAGTGACAACATCCTGAGGACTCTGAAACACCCACATTAGCAAAGCTGCCTAGCAGTCCCTCCTTAAACATTACTCCAATTCAAATTGACTAAATAATTTAAAAAAAATACACTCTTATTCTTGGCAGTCCCATTTTAAATATATAATTCAAGTGGTTTAGTTGATTTTACAAAAGGATTTGAACGGACCATGAACTTCAGCAACTCTTCCACAATTTACGTAAGCAATATGTCAGCATTATAACAAGTTGCAATCAGAAGAATGAATTTTACTTTAATTTCGTTGCCTTGAGCAGTATGTTGCAATGTTTCACACTGTAACACTTCCTGTTACATTAGCTACTGTAAATCACCTCAATTTTGTTTGTACTGCACATAAGAAACATTTTCCATGCATAATAGTACTACAAATGGCATTGAAAACAGGTGAATTCCAGTTTACTCCTTGAACAGTTACCAACAACAATAAAACTGACCATAAAAAAGAGTAAATAAAAATATTTTCATCATCTCCATGGCCTTAGGGAATATTTTTTCGTTTACATCCTGCCTAGGGCACAGGAGAAGAAAAGATTTAAATCAAGTGATCATCCTTGAAGACTTTAGGAAGGACAACAGAAATAGTGGAATGCAGTTATGGCCTCTGAATCTGCAGTCTTAAGATGAACCAGATTTGTACAGAGAAGAACCTGATCTTGAAAAGAAGCTCAGAAAGAAAAAAAAAAAAAGAAAGAGTATTGTCTCAAGAAGGAATAGTTCAGCCTGCAGGTCCTATTGCTTGGCACAGAGAGGAAAGCTCACATCCACAAAGCAGATCCTGACATGCTTCCCACCTCTCCTCCTACCAACTATTGGTGCACTCACCAAGACCTGGCTCTGGGATTACCTTAAGGGGGATTCTTCATATTATGATATAAAAACCATAGCAGAACATTTTAGCACATAATTTTTGTTTCCTAAGAATCTATTTAATCTACTTAAGAGACCAGCAGAATAGCGACAATGGATTTGGGGCCAAAACATGTCATATCTCAAATAAACAAGGATTATCAACAAAGGAATTGATTTTAGAAACAGACATTACAATGGAAATTTTGACAGGACTGACCCAAACCTCACAACTCATTCTGGACAGAAGGAAGGTACAACATGCCACACATGCTCACATTGCCCAGGGAGGTTGCACCATCTCCATCCTTGGAGATGTGACCCCAGAGCTGAACTACTTTGAGCAGGAGGTTGGACAGGGACATCCTGAGGTCACTTCCACCCTGATTTACCCTGTGACCCTATGCCACAGAAATTGTACTTTCTGCATATATTAGTTGGCAAACATAGTATGTCACTAATCTTTGACACAATTTTTAAGACTTCTGCACTTACGCAAAGATATTTCACTGCAGGAGACATGATCCATGAGATCTAGAAAGATCATCACGCTGACAACATGAACAGTTTCCTCATTTCCTCACACACAACCAGTGACTTAGCAAAGAATCACGCACTAGAAGTTCTTTCATCTTCATGAATGAAATACCAGTATTCTTGGATTTACTGTATTTTTCCCATGACAAAATGTAGTCACTGTTAAGATGTGTTAACCTATGGCACAATACTAAGTGCACTACTGTTGATCGTGTAGTTATTAGCATTGTGTTAATTATGCATCCATTTTCATTGCTGTATAAAGGTCAGATCCTGTTTTGCAGCAGATGACAGCTCTGATCCAAACAGTTACACTTGATTCCATTGTTATAACTAGTTTTGGATCTGGGGAAGCCTTTACAGATCATGGAGAAAAAGAAATATTGAAATTGCAACCAAAACAATTCCTCTGGTGTCTGAGAGCACGGAGAGCAGCCCCATGTTGCCTATTGCAAAATGTCCATCTATCTTGATGGGGCAACACCACATGCAAGCAGCCCTCTGACGAAACCTGTGCAAGATCCTCCATCCACCTCAAGGTTAGCACTCAGCCTTAGATCCATGCAGAAATGCTCAATATTCGACATTATCATTAGAGTCTGTGGGTTAAATACCTCCTCACTGTACAGTTCACTGTTTCATTGCAAATAGCAAACTCATTCTCCCTGTTCCAAGTGAGCAGAGCAGAGACAATCATGATACGTCTCACGCAGAATGATCACAGAAATAGGGGTGAGCTGCTGAGTGACAGCAACTTCTGGCTCACAGGTGCACTGCTCAAGCTGATGCATAAACACCACAAAAAGATTAGATATGCCAGTATTACAAAAGACACATTTACTTTGGCTGAGGGTAGCTACAATTAATTGCTTTCATTTTATGATCCACTGCATTTTACAGCCTAGGAGTTTCCTGTCCTCACTAAGTCCTGTCATAATTTCAAGGATGCTCTACTCCCTTAGCCCTCACGCTTTGGTAATGTACATTGGCTTTACAATAGCTAAATCTGTGGAGAGAAAAAAATAGTTTCATTCAATAGTTGAGAAATCAAGATTTGTTGCCTACCACAGCGTACACTGGCACGTGCATGTAGGTCCCCAACAGTGGCATTGCCAGAAAGGGGAGGAATTGGAGTCTCTGGGTTCCTGCAGCCAACGTCCATGTAGAAAGTGTGTGCATGTTCATGTGATCCACCTTAGCAGCCAACACTGGAGGCATTTTTGGCTAACACATGCAAAAAACTGCAGGAGTCTATCCCAGAGTGACATTTGTGCTTCTCTGAGGTTGGCTAAGGCAGGCAGTGGGAACCAACCTGGCCCTGAACCCCTCCAGGGATGGGGCAGCCACAACTTCTCTGGGCAACCTGTGCCAGTGCCTCACCACCCTCACAGGAAAGAAGTTCTTCCTAATAGCTAATCTAAATCTCCCCTCTTTCAATTGAAAACCATTACCCCTCGTCCTATCAGTACACTCCCTGATAAAGAGTCCCTCCCCATCTCTCTTGTAGGCCCTCTTTACGTACTGGTAGGCCGCTATAAGGTCTCCCTGGAGCCTTCTCTTTTCCAGGCCGAACAACCCCAGCTCTCTCAGGCTGTCTTCCAGGAGAGGCATTCCAGCCCTCTAATCATCTTTGTGGCCCTCCTCTGGACTTGTTCCAACAGGTCCATGTCCTTCTTATGCTGGGGGCCCCAGAGCTGGGCGCATTACTCCAGGTGGGGTCTCACAATAGCAGAGTAGAAGGGAAAAATCTACTCTAGGTGTTAATTATCAAAGCACGTTTTTCAATGCCTTATTTGAGAAAATTATCTGGGTATGTGTTTTATGTCTGTGATATGCACTGCATTTTCAGGAATTATTAGATCAACCAGATGAATCCCTTTAGCACCTCTAATTTTTATTCTCCATTTTTAGGCTTGCTGTCACCCCTGCCCACAAGCATTCACCCCCAGTGAGGCACACAGTATTGCTGTTGGTCCAGTGGCTGGCTGGGGTCTGAGGGCTTTGCTCAGGGTCAAAGCTGTTCCCTCATAGCTCTTAACTTTGCAATTTATTAAACCAGTGCACCTCAGTGAGCTATATTGGCTATTGCTATCCTTCCACATCATGAAGCAACAATTTACAAACTGGAACTACCTTTCCTTTTTCCCTCTGAAAGTAATTATTACCTAAAAAGCTGTAATAAATCAGAGCACTTAAAGATGGCCCAAGGGAGCTTTTATGTTTGTAAAACCTTGTCAGACATGGTTTAGTTCTGAAAAAACTCCTGGAAAAGTTCCTTGTTTTGTTTTCATTTGTATTTTCAGAGCAGTGAAGTTGAGAAGGTTTGGATTAAAGGTTGTCATCGGGCTTTATTATTTTTTTTTATACTGTTATCAATGCTAATTCAGATATTACAGTAAATCAGTTCTCTTTAATTCCCAGACTGCAAAAAAAAATAAGCTGGGCTGAAGAAAAGATATACTTTTCTGTATCTCTCACAGATCAACCTATGTCTAGCCAGACCATTTGATTGCCTACACTACTCTGTATTTGATGGTTTGCCTCGAGCCAGGAGTTAGCTTGCAGAGCAGGACACATCATGCTCTCAGCAGTGCTGGAGAGCTAATGCCAGGCTGAGCCAGAGCACTGGCACTGGTGCTGTGAAAGGGTGCACTTTGCCGTACTGGGAGCTGTGGAGCTTTTATGTGCTCACAGAGGCTACTGCAAAGGCAGGCACCTCAAGTCCTCACTGTACAGTGGCAACTTGATTTTACATACTGCGTGTATTTTGCGTTGTGTGCAATGTTCTTGAAAGCGCCTTGAGGTACTTCTGCTAGAGGATACCAAATATCTCATAAAACGCAGGGTTGGACTAGGTGATCTTCAACAGTGGCTTCCAACCCGAACCATTCTATGATGATAGGATGTGCCAGAAAAAAAATCTCTTGAAAGATAACATTGTCGAAGATGCTGCTGTTACAGTGATTTGGGCAAAGAAATTTGGCAACTCTGCTCCTGCAAACTCTGAAAACTGATTTCTAAAACTGTTCCAAATAATGAGCCTTTAGTTTTACCTCGGTAAAATGGATTTATTCTCTTAATAGAAAAGTCATTCCTTTTTTTTTTTTTTTACAGTGAATTAAGTCAGAGTTTCCAAAGTTGATATATATGCTGTTTTAACAAACTGAATGGGACTAACTTAATGACAGTTTTTGGTAGGGCAGACAAGGTTAAAAGCATTAGTGGAGAGAGCAGAGACATAGGCTGTCTAGAGAATATCTGTTGGAATAGCTGAGGTGGTTTTAGCAAGGAAAGAGTAGTCACAAACCATTTTCTGTTTACTGCCTTTCTTCCAGACAGTAAATCTACTAATCAGTTAGTATTTGTAGTGCAAATAAATTGGAAGTGCTGATGCACTCCTGAAGGTATATTGGGAATATCAGAAGTGTAAAGATGGATTGGCACAATGGTGGAAGAAAGAGCACAGCCCTACAGTGTGATTCAGGTGGGCACAGGCTGGAGCTGTTGATTTCTTGTGTTTTAAGTCTTTCCTGTCTGTTTTCCCTCTGCTCCACTGCAGCAAAGGTAAAGAGGTCACAGGAAAAAAAAAGTTACCTTCCCACGATGTATATTGTAAGCAGCGTTTTGTAGATTCTTTAATCTATGAATAAAGCTGTTACTATAATTCTTTCTGTATGTGTGCAGTAGTTGCAGGCCTGATTAAAAACAAAACAAAACTCC
>JAOXNH010000004.1:6662016-6690130 GCA_028566575.1 Bartramia longicauda
TCATTTGCGTGCACACACACACACAAAAAAACCCAGGCAGTTTTGGCTCAAAAAAAAAATAAATTCTAACCACTGAAACCTCCAAAGAAAATTATACCGCAGATAAATGCACTTATTTTCTAGCAAAAAGGTGAAGAACTTCAGATTAAAAGATTGAAGTATCTGTAAATATGATGATCTGAAGGAAAAGTGGAATTAGAGTGAATGCCTGTTATTTTACACACACACAGACATTAACACTAGAAGCACACAGACATTAAGAAAACATACTCCAAATAGCAGGGTTTGATAGAAACTAATTATGGTTAAAGCTTCTGGAAACTTGAAGTAAGGGGGATTCGCGTACTGATACGTAAAATGCCACAAAAACCAAAATAAATACAACACCTGAGAAAAGCAGCTTGTCTCCACTAAGTGCCCAGAGGGATGTAAACACAAGGACAGTAATTCTGGCCTGACTGCTTCACAAATGAGAAGGTTCGGGGTCTCTAACGCTGCAGGCAGCAAAACCTTCATTACCAGAACCTACGCAAGAACTGCATTCCAAAGCCAGCCGCTCCTCAAGTGTTCCTGCAAAGGAGGAACGGCACGGACACGCTGAGAAAAAGAATTCCTAAGTAGGACTGGTCAGGAAATATTTTTTTGTTCCAGCACACTTTTTCTTTTTTTCCTCCTTTTTAATTTTCCATGGAAAAGTAACAAGCCACATGTTGAATTATTTTTCGTTTGGGTTTTTGTTTTTCACCACCGATTTGATGAAAAGCATTTTTCATTGAAGAAGACATGTCAGCCTTCTTGAAAAAAAAAAATGACAAATTCTACTTGGAAAACTGTATTTTTTTACATAATGCTATCTTGTGACCATTGTAATATCTGATTACAAGGCTTAAGTAATGAAACGACTATGGCATACATCTCAAATAATACAAACGAATATACAAAGTATGTATTTTGTCTTCCATGAATATTCCTGCAAGTAATACTCAATCAGTCAAGTGCTGGTGCAACGTGAGCACAAAAAGGCAGATTTTGGGCTGCTATAAATCAGCACAACTTCAGGGAAGTTTATGGAGTTACACACGTTGAGACTAGATTAAAATCTGCCCTCAAGACTGAATCACACATGAACACAGGCAAATCAAAATACGTTGGTTCTTTTTTTAATTCAGTTACTCTGAAGAGAACAAGTATTTCCTCCCTTTGATCATGTGCAGTGAATGTGGTCCAACAGAACAGAATATTACGTTCTTCAGCAGAAAGCTTCACCCATTAAACAGCACCAGAGTCGGAGCTGAAACTCTCATTGACTTTGCAAATCCAAAGCTGCCATTTTTAACCTTTCGGAGCAGCTGCTGAGTTGCCACTTCAATACGCCCTTGTTACCCCGGCAGAACCTAACCAAAAAAGAGGAAAATAAAATAAACACAACACGGGCTGAAACAAAAGGTGGTTAAAACACTCACTCTTCGGTTCTTGGCATTACCGGGCTGATCAGGAAATGAAACCGTCACTGCAGGAATTTGAAGGGGTGAATACACAGGGAAAGGGGTCAAGGTTTGGGGTGGCTTCCTCTCCCTTGGCACTGGGAAACCAGACCAATCTTGTGTCACTGACCCCGCTCCGGATGCTGGGCAAGTGGTTGGTAATGGATGGAAACACAAGAGAAAACAGTGTTTCCTAATGAACAACGAGAGAAAACAACACAGGAACATTGCTGCTTAGGGTGATCCACAGCTGCATTTTGCAGCAAAATATCCAAGTGAAGGAAAATTACCATTTCCATTTTTTTTTAAGTACTTTCCAACCCACAAGGTCGGGAAGCCTCTGGGAAGGTTAATGCTGTAAGCCACAGAAAAATTCACATAAGCACACATGTACACTCCTAAACAAAACACACTTAATGGCATACAAAGATGAAAAAAAATACATCCGCATCTAGGATAGAATTATTCCCATAATTATAACTACGGGCACTAAGTCACATCATAATGAAGAAGACTGGAGGAAATGTGAAATGTATTTATGCTATATCACACACACCTGCTGACCAGAGGCCCAAATCATAGAATCACAGAATGGTTTGAGCTGGAAGGGACCTGAAAGACCATCTAGTTCCAGACCCCTGCCCTGGGCAGGGACACCTTCCACCAGACCAGGTTGCTCAAAGCCCCATCCAGACTGGCCTTCAACACCTCCAGGGATGGGGCAGCCACAACTTCTCTGGGCAACCTGTTCCAGTGCCTCACCACCCTCACAGGAAAGAAGTTCTTCCTAATATCTAATCTAAATTTCCACTCTTTCAGTTGAAAACCATTACCCCTCATCCTATCACTCCACTCCCTGATAAAGAGTCCCTCCTCATCTCTCTTGTAGGCCCTCTTTCTGTACTGGAAGGCCACTATAAGGTCTCCCTGGAGCCTTCTCTTCTCCAGGCTGAACAACTCCATTTCTTTCAGCCTGTCTTCATAGGAGGGGTGCTCCAGCCCTCATCATTTTTGGGGCCCTCGTCTGGACCCTTTCCAACAGGTCCAGGTCCTTCCTGTGCTGAGGACTCCAGAGCTGGACACAGTACTCCAGGTGGGGTCTCATCAGAGCGGAGCTGAGGGGTAGAATCACCTCCTTCAGCCTGCTGGTCATGCTTCTTTTGATGCAGCCCAAGATGCAGTTGGCTTTCTGGGCTGCCAGCGCGCATTGCCAGTTCATGTTGAGTTTCTCATCCACCAACACCCCCAAGTCCTTGTCATCAGAGCTGCTCTCAATCCATTCTCTACCCAGACTGTATTTGTGCTTGAAATTGCTCCAACCCACCTGCAGGACGTTGCACTTGGCCTTGTTGAATTTCATGAGCTTCACACGGGCCCACATCTCCAGCCTTTCAATGTCCCTCTGAATACGATCCCTTCCCTCCAGTGTGTTGACAGCTCCACACAGGTTGGTGTCATTGGTGAACTTGCTGAGGGTGCACTCAATCCCACTGCCCACGTCTCTGAAAAAGCTATTAAACAGCACTGGTCCTGGTACTGACCCCTGAGGAACACCACTCATCACTGGTTTCCACTTGGACATCGAGCCATTGACCACAACCCTTTGACTGTGGCCATCCAGCCAGTTCCTTATCCACCAAATGGTCCATCCATCAAACCCATAACTTTCTGATTTAGAGACCAGGATGTCATGTGGGACATTGTCAAACACTTTGCATAAGTCCAGGTAAATGACGTCTGTTGCTCTCTCCTTATCCACCAATACTGAAGCACCATCTTCCAGCCATGCTGAAATAGAAGACAATAAATATCAGGTAGCGTGACCCAATTTCCTAACAGCTGGTGTAGACAAGTGACCAGAGCAATGAAAACCTGAAGACCTCTCTAATTATGTGATCTGATTCATATACTACATGTGCAGTGTGAGCTGAAGAAAAAACTTCAGCGCTTCCGAGACATTCATCATCATCTACCTGTTAAACCAAACTGGATTGGCAGGCTATACCAACTGCACTTCCTTGGTCCTAAATTGCTCACCTCGTGCTAGCCTTAAACTGTGACTCAAAAGGTAGACAATGACTTCTTAGATGCTGAAAACCTGCAGACGGGGAGAGGTCAAATAGTCCTGCATCTGAGTGCTCTTATCTGGCTGTGGACAGGGTGGCTCAACCTGGCAAAGCCTAAAAACAGCAAGGTAGTTTGGGTGGGTAGAGCATGGAAAAAGCTTGTGGGAGATGAAACACCAGTCACACCTACACAGATAATGATTTGCCACAAGCCTTCATTGTCCAAATTGGTTCAAAGCTTCCTGCACCAAACTTTTCAGAGGCTCCAAACTCCCTGGTCTTGGAAAGCCATGGACAGGAACAAGACCACCCATTCATTTTCAGCCACCAATAATAGCTCTCTTCCAAGAACGGTACAGCCTATCTGGTCCAGATCTACCTCTCTTCTGAGAACTGGACAGCCTTACTGGTCCAGTTCTACCTCTCTTCCAAGAACTGGAAACCCTTAACTGGTCTAATACTACCCCTCTTCTGAGAATTTGGTATCCTAACTGGTCAGACTGGAAAGTAGTATGATTCCTAGCCTCCCAGTCATCACCATGACAGCTTTCCCAAAACCACAGGCTCTGGTCATTGGGATTCCCAGTGGCTCCCTCTCCCACGGGCAGGTAACCAGGCAGGTTTATACCAAACCCCTGGGTGCTTTGGCCATGAGTTCCTCAGAAGTTACATATTTTCCTGAATAACTTTTGGTGTCAGGAGTTTAATATCATGCTTCCCTTCTCCATTATGGATTTCTTCAGTTGAGATAAATCACAGGATGTCTTCCTTCTGTCTGTGACAGTATTCTTTTCTAGTTTCTCCATTTTTTTTCCCCTTGAAAGTAGACACACCATTTTGAAGACACACCCACGTTCTGTATTTATATGCCGTATAAAAGGGATAGTTTCCACAACTGCCTTGTGCTGAATGAGAACCAAAATCAGAGGAGGCTGTATGATCTGTAATATGAAATATGGGTTGAGTAGCTTTGCAGAGTCCAAAAAGCAACTTGTAACAGCCCAGCTTATTTTTCTGACTGATAAGAAAGAAGATAAACCTGGGCAGGATGTGGTTTCTCTTCACCTCCTTTCAGAAGATATAAACTTTGTAAAACAAACCCCAGAATTCTTACACTAAGGAAAACATCCAAAAGCCCCGAGAAATCTGAGGGAAATCCCAAGGAAACAAACAAAAACCCTTTTTTCTTAAGGAGACATTCGATTAGCAAGTTGTGTGCAACACTCCCACCATATCTGTCCCTGACTACGCCTGACTCAGAGGCACTACACTTCTTCAGAGGATTAAGATATGCCTGCCCTCTGAAAAGTGAAATAGAGAAGTCTGCTTCAGTGTTCATCACTTATTTTAATAACAACCAAGATGAAATAACCCTGCAGATGCTAAAATGCTCTTTGACTAGCATTGTCTCAAATTTGTCACAGGAAAGGAGCAAACCAATGTGAACCATAATGTCATTTACTATTTGTTACCTTTCTTTATTTAATTCCAAACAGGGTTAAGCTTCTCATCTGTATATATTTAACATGCTGTATGAATGCATGCAAACATGACAAATAACCTAATTTAACCTAGGTCAAAAAGTAATTTGTAATGATGGATGATTTTACATTTTACATCTACTAACATAACTTCAACCCAGTAGAGCCAAACCACGCATCATGACCAAAAGGCAACATCAAAACCAAATTTGCAGCCTGGGCAGTACTGTATCTTATTGGAGAAGACCTTACCCTTCTCTTCCTGGGATTTTAGAATGCTCTAGAAACAAAGGATTATAAAATTAGCTACAAATGATTTCAGATGTCTCATTCAACTTCAGAGTGCTAATAAAAGTACAGCAGGGAGGAAAATACTATACTAATTGTACTGTCAGCTGATCTAGGAATAGCGTGGCTGACTATGATCAGGAAAAAGTCAAATCCTTCTAAGAAGTTTCTGTTACACTCGATGGTTTTAGGATTAGCTTGTTACAAAAGGAAAGGGGCCTTTGAAAAGAATGTTATTCTTTTTAATGCGATCACCTTTTTCTACTGTATTTCTGGCATTTTCTCTTTCCCAAAAGTGATTTCGCCAATTAAATTAAGGGTAAAATGGTGGAGGAAAGAGAAGACAGGCACTGAAACAGACATAAGGAACACTTGAAATTCCCAATTATTTTACCTACTTGGAAAAGTATTTTTAAAAAAATCATCCCCCGACACAATTCCACCTTAAATAAGTCCAGCGAGTCTGATAATAACTTCAAATAAATAAATGAACTTCCTCTTTGAGAAAAATCTGAGGTCAAGCTATCATTTGCCATTTTACAGTATCCTGAAAACCTTAACCTCTATGCATAAGAGTTCAGGGATCAAAAAAAGGAAATTCATCAAAATATGCAGCATCCAGAAGGAGGAAACTATTTTTCAATGCTCATCAAATTAAACATTAGTCATAATAACATACACAGAAGAGGAAATTCGGGAACTGAAACCGCACTTTAGTATTCCAAACTGATATACTTCAAGTTTCTGATCAGTCACTGGGTTTGGGGGATTCCCCGCTTCCTTTCAAACTGGAGAAAGAAGTTATGGAGTTTGCTTTATCTGTGGGTTTAAAGCAAGTATTTAAATATAATTATGGACCAAAAACCTTGTGACAAATCAAACTGATTTTGGCAGATCCAGAAATAGTTTTTAATTTTATTTTTCTGTGGCTACTAAGACACAGGAATACAACTCACCCAATCCTGCTTTAAAAAAGCACAAATAGCAGAGTTTCAACAAGCTGCCTCATTGTGATCTAGACCAGGGCTGTAGAAACAAGCTGGTTTGATTGGACAGGTCCGGAAGAATTGGTGGTCTAGGAACATGGACCAGCTTGCAGGGTCTATACTGCTTAAGAGCCTGCCCAAAACTGATAAAAAATACAATCGCTATGTAAATACAAGCTGTAACAACCATAAAGTTCAGATTTACCAGAGAGGGCTAACTAGATCACTTTATTTCTCAACTACCAAAAACCATGATTCGCAGATTCACTCAAGACACCCCGTGCATCATTGCTAGCTAGAGAGTTTAGAGATGGACCCTCCCATGACACTCTCACTCCCAAAGCCCCACCAAAAATAATGTAACTGAGACTTCATTTTTTTCCCCATAAAGACTCATCACATTTTTATTCACAGCCCACGGCTGCAGACTCCATCTAGAATGCACATCAGTGGGAGGTGGGACACGTCAGAGGAGGTGATGACATGTGCCAAGCACACAGTGCCATAGGATGGGATGGAGCTGGTGGCACAAGCTGCATCTAGGACTTTCCAAGCTCCCTACAGAGCTTCATAGGAGCATCACCCCAAATTGATGGAGGCCTAGTCTCCACCAGCCACCAAGCTGCATGTGGCAGGAAAGGGCAGAAAATATACTGTCAGAGCAGCAGGAAATAATTAGACATGAACTTCATCATGCATCGAGGTCTGACCACTCACCCAGTTCATGCCTCCAGTGTCAGCCTCAGGCCTATTGGCCCTATAGGCAAGTATGAAGGGATGGGCTGTGGCTTTTGGCAAATGGTGTGGGGCCAGGCTGGAGGAGGAAGGTGGCCAAGCAAGGACCCTTTGTCTTAGTTCTATAAAGATTTAGTTAAGCTATATTTACTGTGTTATTATATTCAGGTGCGTATGGTACATCCCATTTAATGTGTAAGGTATGAAAGGAGGCTTTTTAAAGACTAGCAGCATCTCTGATATTTTATCTGCACTAGAAACTATTATACACATAGCAACTTTGGTTTGTTCTGTGCCTCAAACATTATCTTTTTCAGAGAAAGTTAATTAAAAAGCAATTTAAATGACAGGGAATGAAGACAGTTAATTTAACCCACCACAAAATGAGCAAAGGAGGAAGAGCTCCAATAGCGAGATGTTAAGCTTTACCATGCCTGACTCCAGCGTTTCAGCCCTCATGTAAAATGAGAGAAGTTCAGCTCTCTGTTTCCCAGCTGCATATCCAGCATCTCCCTAGATGGCAGATGTTCAGCATGCACTTTTCCTACCGTCCCTCTTTTCTTTCTTCCCCCCGTTTCAAACAGAAACATCTCAGATAATCTGCTTTCCTAGATGTCTCCCGTCCAGAGAGGCAAAAAGAACATGCCTTCCACCAGTCTTGAATTAAAGGCATTGAGCTTCTTGCCAGAAGGAGCCCCAGAGACAGCCAGATGGATTTCTTCATGGAGAAGGATGTGAAGTTCAAGCCCTGGGGCAAAACAGAAGTTTTTGTTCCAGTGAGACAAGTTCAGTTATTACATGCTCCCTTAAACTGTAAGAAAAGTGTAGCTCTGTAACCACAGCTTTAAGAGGGTCTCTTTGCTAAGAACCCAAGGCAGCTGCCTGGCAAGCAGAAGTGGCTGGAGTGGTCAGCGTGCACTAGAAGATACTCAGACGCCTAGAAGAAATGCACTGTTAGTAAACACATTGGGTGGGATTCAGATCACCTACCAAACTTAAACAATTTGGTCATCCAGGTTGCATCTATGGTCAACAGATAAGAGATGGATGTGTTCAGAGGATGAGTCATCTTATTCAGAGTCAGATGTTCAAGATGTGTGGTATGAGCCTCGTTTAGACAAGACTTACTTTCAGATGGCTAAACTTAGACTAAATTAATTCCATCCAACCATTATCTCATCTCCAACCTGTGAAGTCTTGCCCTTCTTACACCAAGGCTGCAGGAGATTTGCTCATATTCAGATGTCAGCATTTCATCATCACTGAATAATCTGTTCACAATCCAGTCTTAATTCCATTCATGCCACATGCCATTTACCACTGGTGAATTAGTCATCCTGAAGATTTCTGAGGCAAATACAAAATTCCCCTTTTCTACATCAATATACACCAAACTGAACTTAATTGGCAGGAATATCGACTACCTTAATGACTCTAGATTAAGATATTTAGGAAGCATATAATTTGTTCAATTCTGCAATTAGCACAAATTCTAAAAACACTAATAACCATTAGCTGGATCACCCAGGACCCACCATCACTTTTCTCCGATAAAAAAACCAAACAACAAACTGCTGGAGGAGCCGGCCATTTTCAAGACTGGGTGAGTATTTTCATGTAGATTCCTGGACCTGTCAACAGTGATAAGGGATCCCCATTCTCCTCACTGTCTCAGAAAACAAGATATCCTTGCATTGAACCCAACTATTTAATGAAAATTGTTTATTTCAGTGAACTGCCCTCAAAGCAAACCCAGCACAGGGAGCCTCACAGCTTTGAAGTTCCATGACCCAGTACAGAGCTCACCCTCTTCCAAATGAAAAAGAAGAGGAACAACTTGGGGGGCGGGAGGAGGTGGGAAGAAAAAAGGAGGAAGTTTTATTGTTTTCTAGTCTGTATTTAATTAATAATAAAATCTCTTTCAAAGGTCTCAAGCTTTCCATAGAAGAGAATGGTTGTGTTTTAACTCAAATCTCATGAACATTTTGATGTGTGCGTGGATGAGGTGCTCCAGCCCAGCCAGACACTCCTCCTGCAGCAAGCTGTTTGAGGGAATGTGAGGTTTCATTATAAAATTGAGTTTCTTTAGCGCAACCAATTTAATATAGCACTGAGAAAACACCAGAGATTATTATTGCTTTTAACCACCGACTACTTTATAGGAGACCTCCCAGGAGATGAAAGCAAGTCTTCAGTGAGAAGAAGCGACAAAGGATTTCTTTCTCCCTATTCCTTCGGGAGTCTCTGCCAAGCTGCATGATTCCAGTAAGAAATATCCCTCAGAAGAGATGGGGCTGTTAAGCAGAGGCTGTCTGCACACTGACACAAAAGGAGGGGGGTTTTCCCCCATGAAAAGCTGATTCTTGGCAGTGGGGGTACATACTGCAGTGCCACATGCAGAAAATAAGAAATACAACTCTTCCTGACATGGTTTACGCCTGTCCCTTCACCCCCCATGATAACCAGAAGTATTTTGGGGTTTGTGGACACCTGTGCCACTAGGAAACAGCTTGCCCCTCCCCTAGTTAAAAGTTGACTCCAGGTCATGACACCAAGCACACCGAGAACCAGAGCTGCGTAGCCAATTCATGACGGAGCACGCTGAGCGCTGAAGAGAAAAAAGCACGGCTGCTCCCACCCATCCTCGAGGTGTGGCCGGGGCAAATGGACAATATCCCGCAAAGATCAGATCCGTTTCAGCAAGTGATCACCTCTGGTTACCACGCCAGCCTTTGCAAGGGCTGCCGACCCCGGCGCTCAGCGTGCGCAAGGCAAAATCCAGCCGCTGATGACGACCGCGATTTCTCATCTGCGCACGTAGGCGAATGTGCCTGGTAACTGGGAAACTGTCTCAGCGAACAGACAGCAAAATCTTATTTTAATTTTGCTCAGAGCAATTAAGGAAATGCGTTAATTGTATAAAATTAATTAATACTGCTTGAATCATTAAAATCTACGTTAGGAGCATCAATACAGCTATTGTGTTTCACATCTTTTCACTGCTTCCCTCTCCGGGGGAAAAAAAAAAAAGGAAAATTAAGTATGATACAAATGGCCAAGAAAAGAAACTATCTAGTGCCAGAAAAAACTTAGTTCTGGAACTGTTTTTGAGGAAAACTTATCTTAGGTCAGATTTGACAATAACAGTAAGCAGCAACAGGAAGGCGCTGCACTGCTGGACTTCAGGGTTACTCCGACTTTCCCAGCTCTGTTGTTTGTTTGCTCAAATTACAACCCTGTCAAACCAACGCACACTCATGTCCATGCCTCCATCTGTACCTCTTCAAAGCATGTTTTTTTTTCCTTCTCGCTTTCCCTCCACCTTTCACGGCCTCAAGCTCCAAGCAACGTGTTGTTTACTCTGCCTTTCCCTCACCCCCTTTCCTTTTTATTTTTTTTTCTCCCCTTCAAAGAATGCGTGCAGGCTGCGAAACAGACTTTCTCGGATGAGTTCAGCCTCTCTGGCTGCTGCCAGCTGAAGAGGAATTTTTCTCCTACTCATTTTCCCATCAGCTGGTCCGCGAGTAACTCAATGACCGAAACACCCACTGAAGGAAGAATTACAGGGAGAACACCTATTTTATCATCTCGCCCGTTACAACAAACAAACAAACGTGCGCACGCATCGGTGAGCTGTATGTAACAACCGGTCAGCCCCGGTTTGCGTCCCCCGTGAGACGGATGCTGTTGCAGTCATAGGGTTCCTGCCCAGCCAGCTGCGCACGTACAGCATGCCTGTCTGCTCTGCCTTCCCACAACCCCATCGCTCCCTGGGCGTGGAGGCTCTCACGTTGCCCATGCGAGTAACGAATTAAGGAAACCCCAAGTTTCCCTTGCAGCACATGTCGCTGCCTGCTAAGGAGTGGGTTTTCAGTAGCGCCTGCCACATCACAAGGATCAAATAAACTTACACACACACACACACTCCCTCTCTAAATTCACGTGTCGTGCCAGAGGTTCCTGGGGGTCTCTCAGCATCTTGCAATTTAAGTAATAAAAATTCACAATCAGGTGGCCACAGCAAGAAAAGACGAGGGGAAAAGGGCAAAGGGATGACAAGCTTCTCTTAGGTAAACGTCCCCTTAAGGAAACACTTCTCTGCTGAGCTAAAGGCACTCAGATCTATAAAGCTCACATGAGCACCCAAATATTTGCTTATTCCCCCAACACCGGCACTGGGGGCTCTGGGATTCACTGCTCCTTCTGTTCTCACAAAGACCCCTTACAGCAGACCTAAGGGGCAGGGAAGGGAGGTTTTTCTTCATGTCAAAACACAACAGATTGTTTGCTTGTTTGTTTGTTTTATTACCTTAGCGTGAATTTACTTATATCACATGTTTTGTGGCAAGGGCAGGCTTCTTGGAAAAGGGGTGAACTGAGTAGGTGAAGACTCATGGGTGACCATCACACACAGTAAGAACACTCGTCCTGTTCTCTTGCAGTGAACGTAAAAGCAAGCACCCATTTTTCAGCAGTTAACATAGAAACACACCCAGTAGAATAAGCAGTTCATTCCACTGTAAATAAAAAGCACACTATGCATTAATATATGCTTAAGTTTTGAGGCCCCAGATGAGCAGGCACAGCTGAACTTGCCTGATGAAGTGGAGGCTGAAAAGCACCTCTTTGGACAT
Organism: Bartramia longicauda; assembly: GCA_028566575.1. Lineage (NCBI taxonomy): Eukaryota > Metazoa > Chordata > Aves > Charadriiformes > Scolopacidae > Bartramia > Bartramia longicauda. The sequence goes on from JAOXNH010000004.1 coordinate 6,673,691, forward strand.
ATGGGAAGTCTGGTGGATCTCATCCCATCTCCTGTGAGAGGTTTTGGAAGAACTGGTGAATGGTAAGCTCTTCCCTACTTCTGGATGTACCCCCCAAGCTAACAAAATTGCCAGCATCATCAGTCCTAAGTCTACAAATCACTTAATTGCCGTAGTAGTACTAACACTTGCAGTTGATTACAGTCCACCAATTGGCGGTAACTTCACACTACAGCCTCCTACAGGCTTCAAACACATCAACTATGAATGCTCCTGGCAAAAAATGTGCCCCCTCCTTTTGAACAAAACTCCTGTAATCTGGTTAAAGTCTTTAAAACAGTCATTGTGCACTCTGAAGTCAAAAAATGGAAACAACATTTAGAAGCCAGGGTTTTTATTCTATTGCAACCACAACCGTAGGGAAATTTCCTATCATAGGTCCTGCGGTTGCTAATAAACTGGTTTCTGATGAGGAGCAAGCACAGATGAAGTAAAACAGAAACAACAGCACAAACCCAAAACAGATAGACTGTAAAAATTTTATGCATGGAGGACAGCAAGGGGCTGGCAAGAACTGCCCTTGTTGGAAGTGAGGAACCAGATGCATAAGGGAAGGGAATGGTGCTTATTTCCTAAGGGATGCTAAGTCCAAGGTGGCTAGACATGGTCCTTCCCGCTGCCCCAAGCTATGATCAGTTTTACCCAAATAATTTGACAGATGCTGGTCCAACCTATTCTTAAAAACCTCAGCAGTGGAGACACCACACCCTTAGACCCATGCTTTGCTTTCATCAGAGAAAGGCAGTGGTGTTTCCTACTGGAAATTAAACCCTCAACTTCTTGCTCTATTGCCTGTGGCCAGGAAGAAACAGCTCATTCCCTTGATCCCTGCAAGAGACTTTTTCAGACTAGAGGACATCCTTCTTTCCTCCAGACTCCATAAACCTGTCCTCCATAAAACACAACTTAAAACTAAGTCTACAGAACAAAGTCCATAAAATATAGCTTAGAAAAGCAGGACTTACTTATAGTTACAGGATTCAGGATCCTCCATAAGGTTGAAAAAATTCTCGGTTCAAAAAACTTTAAAAGCAGAGTGTAAACTAATCCACTTTTCCATTTTTCTTTGGTGATCAAAGTTCTCCAGACGTTGCTCATTCTTACCGACATCCTCACTACTTTAACTGAGCCAGACCTTCCTAGAATCACTCAGCCAAAACATCCAGAGCACCCCAAACACAAAGGCCCCTATCCACCAGCCAACACCTAATGCAGCACCAGGAGTCAGCCAAGAAGCCACTCTGGGATACAACTCAGGAAATCAGCCGGCAGTGCCAGGGAAGGGGTCCGACAATAGCACCAGAGCAAAGGACACGCCCCTCCACAACAGGACTTCATAATCCTTTTGTCTTCTCCAACCCTTACCCCTAGAAACACAGGAATTTTCAGATCTCAACTAATTGGCACACCTAGGATCAAACTCAAACCAAGCCTGAAGAAGATCCAGGGCTGAGCTGAAATGGAGCCCTGGGGCCACTGGCACGGGTGCAAGAGGCCCCGGCTGGGGCAACCCAGCGCCTCGACACACGTTACGTGTGAACATATTTGTTAGCTGTTAAATTCAGCTTTTACAGGTATTTCCACTCTTCTCAGTATTTGGGTTTTATTAACTTAAATATCCCATCTGTGTTACTTATTATAACACCCTATAAAATCTTTCTTTTTCCTGAAACCCACATACTTTTAATTTTATTGGGCTTGTCTGTCAAAATTCGTCAATGTTAACACTTAAACCATAAAGTAAGAGCTGCACTTCAGGTGAAACAAAGCTTTCAGGAAACAAAGCGCTTCCGTTTAAGAAATTTTTAAAAAAAGATCACGTGGAACAGCAAACTTAATAATATGCTTTGCTGTGTTATTATTTACTGTTACAGTTTTACTGTCTAACTTGTCTTCAAAGCTGAGCTGGTCCGAAATGATGATGCTGATGATGCTGGGAATTTTGTTAGCTTGGGGGGTACATCCATCGCCTCTGAGCTGGTCTCAAACCACCCCACGCTTCTAGAGGGCTCATAAAACTTCAAGCCAGCAGGTTCATATTCCATAAAAATCAAACTGCCTTTGAAGCACTGTAGGATCATGTCTTCTTTATCCTTCACCTGCTTGTGTCCCAGGCTGGCAGCATCCATCCTGATCATCCCATCTCAATGGGTACTTAAAAAACTCCTTTTGGTAAAATGAGGTCTGCAAATCTAGGGAGAACCACAACAAATCGCATGCATGTGGTGGCTTTCCTTGGAGGAAATACTCCAAAGCAGTGATGAGGGCCATTTCCCACAACTATTTAGGCATGCAGTGACACCAACGGAAATGTCAAGGCTGGTGGTCCGGGGGAGACCCTTCAGGAGACGGAGACCTTTGGTGTGCCCCAGTGGGGTGTTTCTGAACACAGCCGCCTCAAATCTAGGTCAGGTTGCTGTGAGCCTTCCCAGACAAACTTTAAACATCTCCACAGATGGATATTGCATAGTCCCCAGCGCTAAACTATTTTCTATGTGAAAAACTTTTCCCTTGTGCCCAGCTTTCCCCTGTTGCAGGGTGTGCCCGTTGTCTTTTGCCATCACACCATACAGCCCCAAGGACAGCGAGGAGTTTCTCCATATGCCCTCTTTGACATGGTCCTCTGCAGCCCCTGTGAGTGGTTGGCACCTTGATCTGAGATCTCTTCTGCTCCCTGTTGGATGAGGGCTCCAGCCACAGCAAAGATCTGGGAGTGAAATTATGGGACAAGAGGAATGCGCTGAGCTGAGCTGGAAGAGACACTGGTAGCCATTACCAGGCCAAGACAGAGAAGGAATATTTTCCAAATTTTTTTCTCTGTGGGTCATATTTCTGTCCCAGACAGCCAAGGCATTTTCCTACTCTTCTGCACCATCTGTGAGGTTGATTTCTTCAGTCATGCTGTGCCACTTGGCTTACTCAGGCCACGTACTCCTCTGCCTTTTGTTGCCTTTCCTGGGCTATCTCTGGCCTTCACCCAGGAAATCTCTCCCAAACATCAAGAACCTTGTTAAGAATTGTAGGTCCCCACATTTGGTATGGTTGTAAGACACAACCACACAAGGAAGCTCCGGCCTTACCTAAGAGGTCTGTCTCCCACCTGAATCCAGCTTTTGGCTTAAACTGCTGACAAGAAGTTTTTAATGTATCTTATTTTATGTACCCTGCAGAATGAACAGGTCTGGGTAGACTGAATTTGCATTAAAGGAGAATCCAGACCAGTTACCCACATCCAACTGGACACCAGCAACCAGAATAGTATTGGTACAGAGTCTAGATACAGTCTTAAAACCTACATTTTTGTTACAAATCACCTGGTGTTGTAAAGGCATGTTTAAACCCTGCTTTAAAATAAGTTTTACTGAAATAGGAAATTAAATTGTCTTTAGCGGAAGGTGGCCGCATCCTATATCCGAAAAAAAGCAGTGGATCAGCTAATACTTCCCATGAGTACTGGGACACCCTTGGTACAGCCCAATCCTCTTGCAGCTACTCATAACTCTTGATGTTGTATATGAAGGTGTATATTTTATTCAGATCTGTGTATATGAGGTTGAACGCGTGTGCCTGACTGAATCATTTGTTTAATACTGCATTTACTGAGGTAGCCTCACAGGAGTTAAACGGTGCCACAGGTGTGAGAGGGATTTGCTGGAAACTGATGATTCAACATGTACCTATGGAAATGCAACTTGTGGGCAGTTTCTCAACTTTTACTAACAAAGTTCAAGCAGCCACAAAATAAAACAATGCTTCCAAAGACCCTGCTTAAAAATATGCTCTCCATTGGCTGCTCAGCGCAGTACCTGCCCAACAGTCTTTGAGCTTGAACCCACTGATCGGCTACGTTTGTCTTCTTTAAAGATCCATTTCAAGCAAAAAAAGACATCAGCAGGAAAATAAAATATCTTTTTAGCACATAAAGAAATAAATCTTTTGCTCGTTCTTTCACTATTTCAGCAGCTATTTTTTTCCCTCTCACTTTTAAAATCAAACACAATAGCCCCCTTAAAACTCGGGGTTTATTTAGCTTAATAATGAAAATTAATTAATCATCTAAGCTGCAAGGCAGGGCTGGTCAGAATACTCTTCTTTAAAGACTTACTTAGATAAACACTTGAATTACTTTAAAAAAAGATTAAAGCTATGCTTCATAAGAAGCAGAGGGGGACAAGCTGGAATATCAAATGATTCTTAGCAATTTACTAAGTATTTTACTTTTCTTTAGTGTTAGATTCATCTAAATTCAAGACAAACATCATGATGACCCTGGAAATCGGTCAGGAAAATAAACAAGATGCTAACAAAATACAGGTTGTACAGAAGGCCTGGGGGCCAAGATACTGGGAAAAAAGAAAAAAAAAGTCTTGTGAAGACAGCATGATTCAACATTTGGACTAGGTAAGCTTCAGAAAGGAAAGGGAAAATATTACCTACGATGAAATCTACATGAAAATTAGTTGATGTCAGTCGTAAACCTTAAACCTGCGTGCCGAAAGGCATGCAAAAAAGAGCAAGCTCAGAGATTCGGCACAGAGTCTGGATTGCCCCCAGTGAAATAGCTGCTAGATTAGAAGCAAAGCTGGCCAAAAAAGGGGGGATTTTGTCTTGTGAAAAAACCACAAGGTTTTGACGTCCTTCCTGAATGTGCCTGCATGTGTACACGTGCGTGTCCAGCTCTGTTTACATGTGTGCCAGTGTAGCTGCCCCCTGAAAAGGCAACGCACCCATAACTGTGGGCACCTCCCAGTCGAGATGGTCCACTGGGTTGTTGGTCCACTCTTCCTTTTGAGTGGAAGTGGGGATAGGAACCTCTGTCTCTTCTATGTGCCAAGGGAAGGCAATGCACCTTCTAGTTGCCATCAATTGCATGCTATCAAAAAATAATATATTTTTTTTACACCCCCACATAAACTTGCCACATCATCCAGCCCAGAGGGTCTGCCAGGAGCCACATGGCTTCCGCCTGTCAGTTTACATGTTTCATCTCAGAGGAAGGCTTTTTTTTCCTTTCCTCGCAGTTGCTCACAGAGAAAGATGGGACACGCTCACAAAATCCCCATCCAGCCCCCGTGCATGTCTGTGGAGCAGGGCTGGATCTTATCTGACCCACAGGGCGCGCGTATAGTCATGGTCCCCCCACGGTGTGACCACAGGGTTCAGCTCACTCTTGAGGCACTTGAGCTGCAAAGGACACATTTATGAGAACTAAGCATCATGGAAAAAAAAAAAATCTCCCCCTTTTTTTCCCTCCAGAAGCCATGTGCTGCCTGCTCAGCTGTGCTCCACAAACAGTTGCTCACCAACACGTGGACAAATACTCAGGCGAAAGAGAAAGAGAAACTTCTCCAACTTCTCTGAGTTGAGCACAGTAACTATTGTGAAAAGGGTGAATTTCTTATACAATGAGAAAGCTTTCCATGCCTAAGTTCTGAGAAGTGGTTATGAAGAAAATCTTTCTCAGAAAGATTTCCTGAGCAGTATTGCATTCTGGAGAAGCTAGGGTGGAGATCAGGGGCATGTGAAGGTTTTGTGCCACAAAACCTCCCTCACACCCTAAAAGCCAGGATTGCTTTCCCAGCCTTAGTGCTGCTCTGCAGCGTAAATCCCCCCAAATCACTTTCTCCTCATTCCTCAGCTTCCAAGTTGTAACATGGAGAGACATCAAATTTCCTTGCAAACCTATGGGGACCTACACACTTGTGGTACCCACAAAGATGGATGGATGGAAATAGCTCTTGCATTTTCTGTAGGTCACACTGGCATTACACCATTCAGAAAATTTTAGCAAAGAGATAAAACTCAAAAAATCAGTTTTCCCCACAAGAACTCCTTTGGAGTTTTTTGCTTTGTGTTGTGGACTGTTCAAAACATCAGGGGTGGACAGGTTAAACAAAGCAGAACGCAACATGTGCTGCACAGTCAGAGCTCTTTGGGAAGAGCTTAATTCATTTTTGTGTTTTTCCCTCAAAAGCCTCCATCAGAAGTGCAGCTGATCTGCAACAGCTTTATTCTGCTTTGTCAGACCCTTCTCCCAGAGGGAAGAGTGCAGGATATTGCTCTCATTAAATCCATTCCACTTGGTATTAGACTCTGGAAGTTATAACTTTCAGCTGTACTTTCAGCCTTCTGGCTAGTTATTTACCAGATTTATTTAACTTAAATCTGTTCCTAACCGTAGCTCTACCTGACCTTGCTGGTGATGTTACCATGTCACAGTGAAAATGGGGGTTTGCACTGAGACACCCTCTTGACGTGAGAATTGTAAAAGCAACAGTCCAGAGGCCAAAGACTGATGATTCATTTATATAGCACAAGGAATACAAGTGCTGCAACCCTCCTGTATCCCTCATCCTTAGCAGAACATGAGGAGGAACTTCTTCACTTTGAGGGTGGCAGAGCCCTGGAAGAGGCTGCCCAGGGAGGTGGTGGAGTCTCCGTCTCTGGAGACGTTCAAAGCCCACCTGGACATGTTCCTGTGCAACCTGCTCTGGGTGGACCTGCTTTGGCAGGGGGTTTAGACTAGATGATCTCCAGAGGCCCCTTCCAACCCCATATCATTCTGTGATGCTGTGACCAGCACTGGGGCGAGGTAAATTTTTCATGTTCCCAGTCACCGCTTCCAAGTTACAACATTGCCCAAACTCTCCATCACTCCGCAGTACTACAACTTGCGCCATTCAGGTTGCTCAGAGGAACACACCTTATACACAAGGGATTTTGCACTAGCCTAATTAAAACTCTGAAAGTCAAATCACAGAGTTACTCTTCGTCCTGTTACAACTACACCAACAATTACAGCATCTCTCATCCTGCATTGGCTCTCCTCTGCTGGGGGTCACTGAATAACCCCTTGCTGTTACTAGCTGTTGGCCAAGAGATATGGCCGTGTGACACCTCACTGCATTGTGAAGCTGAGCAAATGCTACAACAAACCAAGCAGTAGTCATCTGGTCCGTGGAAAAATGCTTTTGTAACAGGACAAGCTGAAAACAAGGTCTGGGCGGGCCATGTCAGACTCAGATGAGGCTGAGAGGTCAGTCGGCGCTTAGCACGAAGCCTGTTATGAGCAGAGGTGACCACATGTTTAACTGGGCTACAAGAGCTCATAGGAGCAAAAGGCCCTTGCAGGAAATTCCCAATTAAAAATTCTCTCCCTGACTCATTACCCAATGCTGTATTTAAAGGCCAAGAGGGGAAAGGTGCTGGGGCTGTTCCCATCAGGCTTCATCTGCAATCAACAGAGGTCTTAAGAATTTCTGTTTGAGAGAAAACACGTTGTTTTGCCCTTTCCAAATCAGAATGACAGAGACCCGTTAAATACAGGCCTTATGTGGTTTGTTGTGGTTTGTGTTTTAATATTTTAATCTTAATGATGCACGTTGAGTAGTATGTGATGTAACAAATCAGCCAAAGACACAAGGAGAAACTCTTCAGATAGTAAAGATGTTCCAGTCTGTACTATTGGCCACATTACTGCATAAAACCGAACTAGATCAAAAAGGAGGGTATTAAAACACACGATCATAATAATGAGAGAAATAAAATTTCATTGCTGCCACTGACACATCGTACAGAAGATAAAAAATATGAATGTGAAGAATGAGTAAATTGAACTCTACCTTTTCAGTCGTACATGAGAGTTATCTAAAACTATTTTTTCTTCTGCAAATATTTTCCCCAGAGGAAAAATGCAAAAAATTTGCAATTTCACAGAAAAGAAAAAAGGAAAAATTAATCAAGACAGCTTTCAACAAACCAATTATTTCAGTACTAACTTCTTGGCTGGGTTTTGAGGTGGGATTGTTAGGAGCCCTAGCGTTGCCTTGCTGGCACACGCACCCTGACGCTTTGCCATGGCTGCCCTGTGCCCTTCCCCATAATGCTCCACACCATGGCCAACACACGCAAGCCCCGGCTCATCAGCCTCGCTGGCAGCGAGCATTGTTGGTGGGACCGGGCTGGTGGGGCACAGGGAAGCAGCAAGCTCTGGACCACCTTGATCCCAAGTGTCTTCTTTCCTGTGCATTTACCACCCTCCGTGGCCTCTCTCCCTCCACTGACAACATCCCCGCCTGGCATGCAAGCCCTGCCAGAGAGCTGTGGGAGGGCAGGGTTAGCATCAGGAGCTATAATTAAACTTCAGAGCCCTGTGACACTACTCTCTAAGCATGTCTGACAAGAATGCCACCGCGGGTCCTCCAGTGTGGAGTGTCTGTAGACAGATATTTCCGACGGTGCCTTAGAGCACGAGGAGGTTGCGTGGTGGAGAGCCCTGCTGACATACACGGCCCTTCAGCAAACCCCTGTCATTATGGGCTGCCAAGACTGTGAAGTCAGTGCAACGCCGCAGGGGGGTTATTTTATTTATTTATCCTACTATTTTACTTTTTTTTCTTTTTCTTTGCAAAGGGAGAGTGTGAGTCTGTCAGAGAACAAGAGGTATGGTTTGCAAGCATGGAACAAGGGAGGACAGGCAACCCAAGTTAGCCCAGGACATGCCTCAAAATGTTTTGTAGAGATGTGTGAGGCCATTCATACTTGTAATTATGGTTTTTTTGCATTTATGTTTAGATCCCTTGTTGCTCTTTGTTTTTTTTTACATGTCTTGGACCAGCTGGGCAGGTGGATGCAGCTCTTTGTATGCACAGTGCAAGGAAAATGCCAGACTTCGAGGGATATAAATAGACATCAGAGCTGGGTTTTGGTGTTTATAATGCTTGCCTGAAATACTAGGAGGGGAAAAAAGGCATCTGTCATCATGTTTCATTCATAAATGGCTCTTTTCTGGAGAGGGATGGCAGAGGAGTGAAACAGGTTCATGAAATACATATCAGTTTCTTTACTGTCTTCCACCTAGCAAAGACATTTGATGCATTGCCCTATTTTGACTCATTTTTAGTGCTTCTCTGAGCCTACACAGCTCTTCCTAGTCAACCTGAATCAACCAGGAAATCTTGTTCAAAAATACCCATCCCCCGGAAGGTCTCAGCATTTCCCACATTACACTGGACAAACATCATCCCACCCTGGCGCTTCTCTCTCCATCCCCCTTCACAGCCCCAGCAACAAGGAGAAGACTTGTGAAAATGCAAATAAGGCCATCAGGAAAGACAGTTTGTTTTCAGACCATGTTTTGTGTGAGGTTTGCGGTTTAAATTTACCCAATTTCTTCCTCTTGTACGTGCTACCCTGCTAAAATTCAGAAATTATAATGTACAATCATTTGTAAGAGAGATAAAAATCACATCTAAAGGAGGTACTTTTTAGTAATGAAAGTGAAACAGAGGCAGGAAAGTGAGAAAATATAAAATATATATAAAAAACCAAAAATTAATCTCAGTGGTTATTTTCTAGATTGAGATGGTCTAAATACTGGCCTAAGCACCTGGTGGCCTCAGAGGGTAGAGGTAAGTGGGCAATTCAACACAAGAAATAAGACTCCACTGCAAATGCTGTGCCTCTCTGCACCATGCAGTCTGCAATCACTTGGACACACACCGTGTAGTCAGCACATCATCATCCCACCATGAAAGTACTTTTCCCTGTGTCCCTGTGGCCACACCGCCCTATTTGGAAAGGCAGGCATCGGCGTAACAGCCAGGCATGTCATGGTGGCTCTGGGCTGGAGGCACATGGGCTTCTCTGCAAGGGGCAATGGCATTTCCCTCAAACCACAGGCTGGAGTCCGAGGGGACAATTATGAAAATGTTTTGTCATCTTCAGTTCTGCCCTAGGCTGGGAATAGCCCACATTACAGAACTGAAAGTGGATGATGGAAGAAAAACAATCAAAATCATCAATGACATTTTATCATTCTTAGGAGAGAGAGTATATTTTCAAAACAGCCTGCTGCCCCTGGCAATTGAGGCTCAGACTGAATAACTCCTGTGACAGTTTATCTCTTCCCACCCACCTTGTTTTTGCTGGTCAGGTTGCCTGGAGGACACAGGCATCCTGGGGGACCAAGGCAAGTACTCAGACTAGCAGCTGCCACGCATTAAACAGTCTAGAGACTGTCTGATAGAGGCCGATAATGAGATGAGCAATTTTCTACTTTATTTTCTTTGTTGGAAGGACCATTCACACACCACCAAGTAGCACAAACTGCTCAGAGAAGAGAGAAACTTCAGGATGCCAAAAAGCCAGCTTCCTCGAAGTCAGGTGAACAAGTATTTTCCTTTCTATATCATGGCCACAGAAGAGAAGTTGTCTGGACAACGTGTTAGGGAAAGAAATGCCTCAGACTACGTAAGCCTCACGAGGTTTTGGATAGAGACTGTGCTGCAGAGGTAGCACCAGAGTCCTTACAAAGATATATTTTTCTGCAGACAACAGCAATTCTGGTTGTGATGTTCCACCCGACTCCTTTTCTCCCTTTCATACTTCAGCAACCATCAGCTCTATCACATTCTCTGACTTTCTCTCACTTGAGATACACCAGCTCTTGAACCATCTCATCTCCTGGTATCTTCCCCCAGAGTAGCCTGCAATAAGTATCCATTAAATCAAGAAAACTAGCCCTGGAGCAGACTAGGAAGTTTCAGAAACCCCTGCTTCTAGATGATTAGTCAAGAATCTGTAACAAAAGAGTGAATTTGTTGCTGTCATGACCAAATTCTGCACTTCCTCCTCCTGTGCTTGCTGAACATGGTACAAACAGATCTCCAGGACCAGCTCCAGGTCTGGAGGGCCACCTGGGTGAGGAACGTGGATTAAAGAAGACCCATGTGTCTCATAGGCATATGAAAAAGGTATACGTCTCAGACTCCAGCTCGCTCCTCCCTACACCACTCTTCACATTCCCAAATAGACAGGAAAGCATATATAAATGCTGCCTACATAGAGACACAGTAAGTTGGGGGAGTTGTTTCTCTGCTTTCTCTCCTTGCTCAAAAAAGGATCACCTTGCCCACCTGTCTTCCCTATTTCTTTACACTTTATGTTGCTCTTTGCAATGGTGGGGGGTGGGGAGGGGGTGAGAGCTCTTTGATTTCACTGTTCCTGAAAAACTAAGAATAGATATTCCTGCCCCTCATATGAGCAAGAACCTGTTAGATCACATACATTTGAGTAATACAGTTGTAGGATCTGGTATCCATTTCCTAGGAACACAGGAAGCCTTTTTCTTAAAGCCTTCCAATATTTTATCTGTTAAACTTGAGAATGCCACTCTTGAATCACACCAGAGTTGAAGCAAAATAAACAATCTCTTACACAAAGTAAGAAAGTCCAGAGGGAAAGCTAGCGTGAGTAGAAAGTAAACTTCCTTGTTATGCAAGTCATCTTGCCTAACTTTTTAAAGAAAACCTTAAGAACCAAAGTTAAAATGGCAGATGCAGAATGATCTTATTTCCTGTTTAACATTTACTCTCTCCAGCCACACAGGAGCTGTGTGTGGCTGATCATCAGTGCAGACTGGTACCTCATGCACGCACAGCACTCAATAGCATACAGCCCTGTCAACATTGATTTAACGGCGTCACCATTTTAACACCTTTTTCTTCTCTCCTCCCAGAAAGTTGAGCAACTTCACTGTTTGTTTTGTTTGTTGTTTTTTTTTTTCCCCTAAGTGAGGTACATTGCCTGCACGCATCTCAGTAAGCCATTCAAGCAAATCCACTTACAAAGATAGCATTACTGCATCAAGCGTGAGGAGTGAAAGTCTCTTTTCAGAGCTGTTCGGCTGTCTGTGCACCGGGTTTCTCGCCAGCAGACACATGCTTTCAATCACCACTCACCCACTACCAGAGCAGAGCCAGCACCCCCACTACAGACTGCCAAAAATAGACTGAAAACACATTTTGAGTGCCGCATGGCAGAGCTGGGTTAAAGGCAGGAGCGGCGTGGTATTTGTCTCAGTACAGGAGGATCTGTGAGAAGAAGGGCTGAGGCAATCCCGTCCCAGTCCACAGCAAGGTGCTGCCCGTGCCTGGAAGCATCTTACCTGTTAGGATAGAGCATCTCCCTGGCCCTGCTGAGTTTCCAGCAGCATGCTTAGCCTCTAATTTGAGAAAGTAAAAATACAGTCTGGCACGCCACCCTTGAAATACAGCCCACCCATCTATTATGCCAAAGGTAGTACTTATAGTTTCCCTCAAAAAAGGTCACCAAGTACTCTACAGCATTACACAGCATGGGACTGTGTATCCACATGGGATGTCAGAAAACTCACTAAAATGAGAACTTGGTTCTATGCAGAAGAACCGTATTTCTGTAATTCACAAAACCTTCCTTAAAGCTATGGACTTGCTTCTTCACGCATTAAGCAATGATATGAGAAGTCCTCTAGATCTCCTGTGATGTCATCTACAACCCAACCACCCTGCTGAAGCCTGCAACTCATAACAAAGTCAAATGAAGCCCTTGTGATGGAATGACTTTAAAAAGCTACACGAAGAGCAAATCTTCTAACACCAGGTGAAGAGGAAAACAGCCTTCCTTGGTATTTTAATACCTATACAACCACAGCTAGAAACACACAGACTGCAGGTCATGTGCACGGCCTCGCAAGCCAGCTGAAAAAATTTGATGTTTAATAATCAAAAAATTTAAACTTTGAATTTAAAGGGGTGAAATGGCAACAGTAATTTCCTAGAACAGTTCCAAGAGGCAATTTGGAAAATGCAATTTGCCTTTCACTGTGACTAAAAAAAAAAAAAATAGTTGGATATATTTCTCCACAAGACTTTCATTGCTGTGCAAAATGTTCATCATGATCCTCTTCACTTTTCTCCTGTAACAGGTTGACGTGGAGTCCCCCTGGTTGGCTAGTCCAGAAAGCACTTTCCCATTAAAAGCTGTGGTTCAAGCCATTGAAGCGCATGAAAGTGAAGATCTACCTCAGACCATGTTTTACTGTCCAGAGAACTGGCCTTGGACTAGATAACAGAAGTGGTGATAAGACCACACCACAATTCCTGTAACATCTGTGTCTTATTGGGATCATAATGGAGTTCATCCTCATGTTCCCAAGCTCCTCGAGGGACAGAAATGGCATGGTCTGTCTGCGCTGAAGTTTCCTAAATATTCCCCAACTCCTGCAGACTTTTGCCCACCTATACCCCTCATGCTGGGGTACCCCCTTGTTGCCAGCCCCCAGGAAGAATTGTCATTTCCCATTTCATCTTGCTTAGAGAGTCCCTTTTCAACTAAATGTCAGCTTTTTTTCAGTCCCCGGCATCAATCAGCCCTTTTACTTTGAGAAACGAGGTCAGGAGAATAGAAAGGCTCCCAGCCACAACTCACCATTTCAGACCATAGTTGACTTCTTTGTGGGTTCTTCGGTTCCTCTGGCAGAAAACCACTGTAATTAAGTGTTAGGAGTCTGATGAGGAAACCTTTCCCCACACCAGAGGAAGGAGCCTTCACTGGCCTCTTTTTCTCACTGTTTGACAATGCACCAAAGTCACAACATAAAAAGCCTTGGAATTTTCCAACATTTCTGTATCCTTTAAAAGCAAGAAAAGAGCTTTTTAGGAAAAAAGGTTACTTTAGTCCCCCGACATTCAAAATGCAGCTGGAGGAATAATTTTTAGCAGTTTCCTTCCAGCAAGCATCTTGTGCCAATGACGTTTTTGGAGGCAAAAAGGAGCATAGAAGATTAAATAGACATTAATTGAGATTAAATAGATATTAGCTATTGTAACACTGGAAACCCAACCCTAACTTGCTGCCTCTTGTCTGGCTGCCTTATCACACTTATTTAGGTGATTATGCTGTAAAAAGTGGCTGAGGGAGGGGGCTTGCTTTCTGCTTTCTTTGGTGGTTGTTTTTGTTTGTTTGTTTGTTTTTTAATGTTCTCACTTTGAAGGCATTTCCAGAACTTTTTCTCAGCAACTGAGAATGGGTCCCTAAACTCTTGGAAGAGAAACGGTGGATGAGGGTCTGCCCAATTCGTGGATGTCAGCAGTAACAGTTCTTCACACATGGTGGCTTTTGTAGACAACTGCCAACCTGAAGAAACCCATGACTTTGCACTCCAACTTGTCACAATTCCCTTTTCATTTCATAGCACCCATGACAGAACAGCTTGACAAGTCGGGCTGTCACCAGCTCCTCAGCAACAACGAGAAGTCTTCTTGTGAAATTTTTTAACAGCTCTTAGAAATACATCCCCTCTTTGGTTTCTCTTCTGCCTTTTGAAGTTCCTGTCCTCAGTCTGAAAATTCAAGTTCACATAAAGTTCAGGTTTTATGCCAATATATTGACCTCAAGCCAGGAAGTGTGGCAGGGAGGATGGACGGTGTTACAGCACCACGATACTTTTAAATTTTCCAGATTTGGTTCAAAAGTGTAAAGAAGAGAAGCCTGCTTACAGTCTCTGACACCCTTGCTATCATACACACCTTAATCTTCAACAATAGTCTTCATATGAATTTGACAAAAGGTCCAACAAAAATCCAGAAATATGAACATAAAAATAACTGGAACATATTTAAAATTTCCCAGCAGTTCCAACAGAAAAGCAACTTATCAAAGCAGTCTTTTAATCAAAATTTGCAAATCTTGTGGAGGGGGCAAGGAGGGGGAATCAGTTCTAAGTTAGCTTTAATGGCCAAAACAGCTTCCCCACCAGGGTTACTGTTCCAGCAACAGCCAGCTTTTAGGTATTCGCCTGTCAGTCTATCCCAAGCTTTCTGTAGGAGCTGTTCCAAAATGTTTCACTGCTTAAGCATCCTGTGAAGTAAGAATTATTCCTTTTGTACTGTGAATTTATACTTTCCATATTCCATGTAAGGACTGTAACTAATGGACTGTGTACTCACTCAGTTTTTCTTTAATCCACCCACTTTACCACAGACAGAGCCACATTAGAAGTAGAAATGACCCAAAAGATAGAGCACGTGTTTAGGATACAGAGATTTGACATTCAAGTCCATGCCTGCATAACACTGGAAAATTCCAAAACTGGTTGTTGCATCCCTAGATGGAGGATGAAATTTTTCAAATGCGAAAATTTGCAAGAGATGGGAAAATGGACGCCCCTCCGCTGAATCTTCACGACCAGACACAGACGCCTATAAAGATTCAGTCATATCCTCCATCTGAAATACGACGTACACAAATGACAAGCCTGAGAGAACAAAAACTTAGTGTTTCCACCCTGAGGTCATAGCTCAATTTGTTAATTAAAACTGTGTTTGCATTCAGGGACTCTCTGCCACACTGCAGCCTTTTCTCTCTGAGTCGTTATCCCACTGATTGACAGTTCCTTTGTGGTCCTTATTTTATCATGGAATATCTTTCACTGTTAATCACGTATTGGCACGAAGCATACACTACTGATTATAAATAGGAGTGCTAATATTTGGTTTTGGTGAAATGCAATGAGCTTCCAGTCCCATCTATTGGTGTAAAAAATGTTATTTAAGTGAAATTTGAGGGTTGACATAAATACTAGGAGTGGAAGAACACATAATGAAGGAATACAAGATGATCTTCAAGGTCCCTTCCAATACAAACCATTCTATCATTCTATGATCTGAGGTATTTATAAGTGACCTAGCTTCAAGTGTTGCTTGTTTACTTGGATTTAATTTTTTTTTCACAAACTTTAGTGAATCTATGAAAAAGAAACTTTTGGGAAACGTGTGCCCCAACACCTTTCACAATTGAAAATCCCAAGTTTCTCATTAGGCAATATTTTACTCCTATTTTATAAAGCTGGAAAGCAGGAAACAGAAGCATAAGAGGTATTTTTAAGATTTTCCAAAAGCGACAAAACAGAAGAGTTAAGACAACTACACAGAAATTGTGAAAGTCCAGTGCTACCAAACATTCAATGGCACATTCAATGATCTGAGCACTTCAGCAGTCCATTCTGTTCAGCGAACACAATGTACTTGAATTAAGCTTTGGAAAACTTTTGAGAAATAAATATCTTTACCTCTAAGATACTTTTCAAAGCTGTCAAGTGGTTCACCAAAGGATGGAGCAGCAGATGTGAACAAAACCAAGCTCCGCAGAAAACCAGCAGATCATTTCCCTGGACTTTCCTAGGAAAACAGCAGGATGATTGGTCTCAGGGTAGCAAGAGAGACATTCAGACTCACACAGTCACAGATTAGTTACAAAAGGCTGTTTTGAAAATAACTATTTCACTAAGATTCCACTGCTATTGGAGAAGAGAAGGCTCTGGGAAGACCTTACAGCAGCCTTCCAATACCTGAAGGGGGCCTACAGGAAAGATGGAGAGGAACTCTTTATCAAGGGAGCATAGGACAAAGGGGCAGAGGTTTTAAACTGAAAGAGGGGAAATTTAAATTAGAAATATCTAATTTAAATTTAGGAGGAAATTCTTTACTCTGAGGATGGCGAGACACTGGCCCAGGTTGCCCAGAGAAGCTGTGGATGCCCCATCCCTGGAGGTGTTCAAGGCCAGGCTGGATGGGGCTTTGA
>JAOXNH010000004.1:6703329-6713840 GCA_028566575.1 Bartramia longicauda
GAGCAATTGATCGGTATTATCTTGAAAAGATCTGGAAAAGCATCATTTGGAACGTATGATTCAGGGCCAGTATTTATCTTTAACATTTATTCAATCTGCACTAATTTCATAATCCGGAAGCAGAGAACCAAAGCACACAATAAGAGTGTCTGGTATTTGCCTTTAACAGAGTTAAAAATCAAGAAAAGGGATATGGTTATTTGAACTAAGAAAAACTACATGGTTACTCCACACGTCCTTCACAACAGTCTCATGGAGCATATGCAGTTGGAAAGCTTTTTGTGGCTTTTTTCTGTTTCTTTTCCTAGAAACAGAGTCGTATCAGCATCACAACACTGGGCACAGGCGATGCCTCACTATGCCACCAGTTGCCAGAAGTATGTTGGCATCAGCCAGTGACCACGTCTTGTGCTGTGTCTTCCCGACAGTGTCATTCCCGACTCGCACAATCAAAGAGGAAATCAGATTTCCTTACTCAACCACACACACAAAAAATAAATTTGAATCTCAAATACCCGCAGCAAAGTTTGCACAAAAGGACCTAAAAGCGCAAAAAATCTTTGCAAAATTTTTATCTAGGATTGCACATGAATAAGGCACAGTCTGTTCACACAACTCACTGCACCAAAAGGGCAAATCTTAACTGGAAAAGTAATTTTCACTGAATATACACTCATTGTAATTTTTCAGTTCCTCCAAGGAATCAGAAACAACTTAAGAACTCACAGTCTGCTATGTCTAATCTGTATGTGGAACATGAACATATGTAGGTGATATATGTGTGTATATATATATATGACAACATAAACCAGCATGTACATCTGCATCAGATAATCTTCAGTAAAAAGCTAATACAGAAAAAGCACATCCCAGCCAGAATTTCAACTCCCAGAGAATATTTTCCAGGACTCCTGTTCAGGAAACAAAATTATAGGTTTGCTTATCCTCTGAAAATACTTAGATGGAAGTTACTGAGAAGCAGTAACCATGGAGCCCAAATTATGCCATTTTTCACTGTCATTTCCCAGAGTTTAACAACATTATGCTGCAGTGCTTTTATTTCGAAGACATGGACACTGCAGTAAGCTGCCAAGAAACATCTTTGCTGGACATAATGACTACTTGGCCTCCATCTGAGGAGGAGTGGCTTAGTGTAATTAAACTCTTCCATGACGCAGGGGACTGGACCTGATGACCAACAAAGGGTTCCTTCCAAATATTTTTCTGTGATTATATGCTGATTAAATACCTGTGTGTATCACCAGCTTATTTCCCCATTTCGCTCAAAATTCATCAGGCAGGCTTGGATCTGCATCACTTTATGACGTCCAGTATTATATCAGAACCTATGAATAACTGCCCACCTCCTTTCTGTGTCTGTCCCAGTCGCTTCTGGTTTGGTTTTTTTTTCCTTCTCCCTGGTTTTATAATAATTTATTTTTCCTGTGTTGTAACCACAGCCCTTGTACACAGACCTCCCACTCGGCCCTGCATGCAGAGAGCCAGCACAAGCAGTGTGCCATTCCCATGGTATATTCGCCAAAGATCTGCCAAAAAGATGCCTTTGATAAACTGCAAAAAAAACCCACAACATTACCACAGGCAATTAAAGTTTCACTGCTGTCCATGGCATTCAGCTTTAAACTTTGGAGGAGCAGCTGGCCATTGGACAGAAATCTGGCAAGGAGCTTAAGGAGACCAGCAAGCACTACACTTCTCTTGCTGTTAGAAATGGCTTGTTTGGGTTCTCTTCAAAACAGGCAAATGGGAAAGAGGTCCAAAAGACTTTTTCTGAGGTCTCAGTGACGTTGGTCAGTGAGAGACTTACCGTACAGCCACTGTGGCTCTCTACCATGACACCCATGTGGACACTGATTCTTGGAGACACCATCCAAAGCAAGGGGAGGCACATAGCCTGTCACCAGGAAACAGCTGTTTCAGCTGCAAACTCTTTGGAACAGGAACTGCAACATCCTGTATTCAGACATCTACTTACTGCCTGCAGCTAGCTGTCATCTTATCTATAGTCTACATGGCAAATAAATAGCTACATAAGATTACCTGCGTCGCCTGGACTCTGTTATGGGAAAACTTCCTATTTTCTTCTAAAGCTTTCACTGAACCGTGCATGGAGCTCTGGTTAATCCCTGGGAAGGAAAATAAACACGTGTAAGATGTCTGCATTTGCACTGCTGAAAGCATTTGAATAATGGGGTGACTGATGGGTCAGTTTACTTGGTTCAGTTTTGAAACTGACCCTTCTCTCTGTCCAAATATTTTAATCATGATACACATGTTCACAACAGATTTCTGGAATGCATCCTTTACAACTACTCCATGGGACTCCCAAGTTGGTAACATCATTAATAATACCATATTGATAGGTTCAAGACTATCTGAGGAACCTGAACATACACAAATTTATGGGACCTTATGAGATGCATCCCAGGGTCCTGAGGAAGCTGGCAGATGTCCCTAAGTCACTCTCCATCATATTTGAAGAGTCACAGCAGCCAGGTGAAGTCCCCAGTAACCAGAAAAAGAGCCACATAACACCCATTTTTAAAAAGGAGGACTCTGGGAACTAAAAACCACTCAGCCTCACCTTTGTGCTCAGTAAAATTATGGAACTGATCCTCCTGAAAGCTATATCATCACATATGGAAGGCAGGAAGATGATTAGACAGCCATTGATTTTAAGCTGAAAGAGGGTAGATTTAGACGAGATATTAAAAAGAAATCCTTAACTGTGAGGCTAGTAAGACACTGGACCAGGTCATCCAGAGAAGTCGTGGATGTCCACTCACGGGAAGTGTTCAAGGTCAGGTTGGACAGGGCTTTGAGCAACCTTATCTAGTGAAAGATGTCCCTACCCGTGGTGGGAAGGCTGGAACTAGATGATCTTTAAAGTCCCTTCCAACCCAAACCACTCCATGATCATATTGAGGAGTGGCAATATGAGTGACATATGGGAAAAACATATATGGCAAATCTCTATGAGGAGACAATAAGAGAATTGCTTCATCTGGCTCCGAATTTTCATTCACTTTGAGCAAGCAAACGCTACTGCCAGTAAAGAAAGAGACAGAAGTTTTATTACGTGGCAACAAATTAGTATAGAGAGTTCAAGTGCATTGTTGAACGGTTCCCAGCCTCACCCTTCACCCATTGTTCTGGTGAAAGAATTTGCTTCCTACATGCACCAAGAGAGCAGAAACTAAGGGGCGAGGAAACACTGCTATGCCTTAGGTAAGAGTGCTCTCTTCTGGCTACACGTCTGAAAGAAGATAATCAGAACTGATCTTCATTTGCCGAGACAAATTGAGGAAGTCATGCATCATATTGTCCTATGCACTTCATTTAAAAAAGAAATAAATAAAATGTTATGACTCACACTCATGTGAACAGGGTATTTCGACACGATGAGAACCCCTCACCCCACTGCCAAGACACTTAAGGAAGGAAAAGAATATCAGAATAGATGTATAATCACTTTCAGCTGAACACTTCCACCAATACAGTTCCAAAAGCACTAGTTGCACCATGTTTTCTGCAAACCTTTCATTAACAATCTGTCATTCATATAAACTTCACAATGAATGGAATACCATCGAATTAAATCGTTTTGATTTTTGTAGAAAAATGGTCACTCTTCAAAGATGGATTAGGCCAACTTAACGGAACACACAGAACTGTTAATGGAGTTTTTCTTTTATCTACAGGTGTGAAATACAAGAATTCAGACTATTTTGAAGCCAGGTATACTGCTCAAACCACTTCCAACCATCACACACTATGAAGCTAAGGAAAGCTTATTTTATTAAGCAAAGTTTCTATGTCTTGATATGATAAGCTAGGATTTTTATCCAATCTGTAAATTCATTAACACTTCTGCTTAAAAAACATTTAGACAGTTCAGTAAACTGCAATGCACACAACCTAGGGGTAGTTTACAATAGAGTTGAGGAGATAACTAAGTGTGATGCAATCCACACAATTCTTACCTCAATTTCCATGTGAAAGCATGCAAAAACTAATCCAAAGTAACATTTTTTAAAGTTGTTTAGGTAACACTAGCCACGGTTCATTTAAAGAACATTTGAGAAGAGAGTTTTACAATATGCAGCCTGCAGTCATGGTATTTTGAGTGACTGCTTTTATACTTTCCTCATCCAGCACTCATTCAAAACTACTCTACAGACTTTATTTCCCAAAGTATCCTCCATAATCTCAGGCAACTAGTTCATGTCATTACTTTCATACGGCCACAAATGCTGCTGCCGTTGACAAACAATGGTAAATAGGTCTCACGATAAAGAGGGAAGGTTTCATTCTACAAGCTAGTAAATGACTGCATAAAATATATGTAAGATGATAACTACAGATATGGTTCTCTCACTCTATGGTCCTCTGTATTCCTCTTTTAGATATGCAAATACTTTATGAAATGTCAAGTTGTTGGGTTTTTTTGAAATACAATGTTTGATCTTTTAAAATATATTAAAGATAGCAAAACCTAATGATGTACCAGAATACCTACTAACATTTTCCTTTTCAGTCGCATCTTTAGAACCCCAAAAGAGATCAGTGTGCCATTATTAACCTAGGGAAATGTGTTGAAGCAGATAGGAAAGCCAGCTGCCTGTTATGTGACAGCTATGACGGTGTTCCTGGAATACTGCTCTCCTCCTTTTCCAAGGCAAACACCGACCTCTATGGGCAATACGTAATGGTGCAAAATAGATTTACTAAAGAAAGGCCAGATAGGTTTGCAAAAATATTTCAAAAGTCTTTGTGCACCTTTCTGTAAGACAAAGCATCACACTGAAGTAGGATAAGGATAAGCATCTTTTCTCTGGATGCAGTTATGAAGTTCAGAAGCAGTTACATGCCTCACCAAAACGGCTGTCATCAGTTTCATATCATCCATCTGTGGAATAGATTTTTCCCATAAAACAGACGTAATTCAACAAGCACTACTAATACCAAGGGAATGACTCACAAAAATACCCCCTCAAAGCTCAAACCACTCCAGATTGCAGCCTCGCACACTGAAGGTGGTCCTGAGCCCCAGGATGATGAGGAAACACGGGCGTCCCAACTGCACGCCAACGTTTGAGATCTTCCATGCTAAGGCTGTGAAGGTGGTCCAGCCTGGGCCCCAGGGTCACACAAAGAATGTAAGGATGGGCAATCAGGATGAGGGAGCAGATGTCATGGTGGCAGAGGATGGCCAGTGGGGAATATAGCTTCTCCTTGTCCCTCTTCAAAGACAGGGCACTGCATTCAGGTGCAGAATCACCTCTTTCTGTGTGATGGAGACACCAGGAGAAAAACCAAGACACAAACTATGATACAAACCACAAAAAATAAGAAACAGCAGTGCATGAGCAGGAAGACGGAACAAGTCTTATCCCAACAGCACGAGGACAGAGCAATCTGGCCTATTCCCCAGCAACTTCAGTACCATTGCCTGGTTGCAGGAGGCTGCTTTGAACTCCTCAAGGAAAAAAATAATTAAATGGGCCAAATTTTAAGGCTTGCTATGCCTCAGAGCTACAACAGAGCAAGATGCTACAACTCCATGACGAACAGGACATGGGAAATACATTGCTCCCCTTTCTGCTCTTTATTTTAATCTTCATTAAGTAAATGACAGGGATGCAAACAAACGTAGTTTTCCTAATTGGTTTAGGATCAGTTTCCACGTCAAGATTTAATCCACCTTTTTGCAACAAAGGGCTTTTTAAGCCAATGATGAACAACTGCAGTTTCATAAATATTCTTGCAAGTACAAGTTCTTCATCATTAGATATGAAACTAACACAACACTAGTAATCAATTTTTAAATAGATATTTTTCTGAAATCATGGCATATACAGTACAACATGCTAGCAGGAAAAAAAAAGTAGTACTTTTAGATTAAAGATATTAAGGGTATGTTTTAACCTAAAACTGTGGACATGATACTTCATCAAAAGTAAGGACGGGGGAAAAAAGGAAAAAATAAAAAGAGAAAACCTAAAAATGTACAAGAACTTACCTGCTGTACAACATAGTAAACTGTTACAAAATGTCATTTTTAGGCCTCACAAAACTTTTTGGATATACTCATTTAACATGTTACCTCCACAAGGCATACTGGGCATACTATACATTTTCATAGGGTATGAAATTTCTTGCTTTTGCCCTTTGGAACAGAGATAAGTGAGCTTCCCAATTTAATGGATCTTCCATTAACATTAACAATTCTTATAAAAAAGCTTTTAAATATTGCATAAGGAAGTGAAATAAATGAATCACCTGAAATCTGACAGCTAGTGCATGTCAGGTAGGAAACAGCTCAGGGCAGGCTTAGCAAATAGAGACATAGTCAAGCAGGAAACAAAAACAGGCAAAGAAAGAACAAACAAATGTAAATAAACTTCTACATAAATGCTAGAAGTTGGGGGGAAAACATTGCTGAAGTAGAATATCTAATTTACAATGGAAATATCATTCCAGCTTCTCAAGATTGTGATTATTTTTTTTAAAATTGGGACACAATGCTTGGAGACCCATGACCGTTACTCCTGGTGCTGCTGTTACCATGACAATATCCCATCAAACCTAGGTTAGGAGTGCCAGCATGAGGGCATTTTCTCCTGGGCAGCATTCCTGCATTCTCCACCTCAGCTCTACCAAATACACAGCCACTGTTCCAGCTTTCTGCAACTTAAATTTTGAGCTATAGAAAAAAAAATACAATAATGCATAGCTTTTTCTTTCATTGCAATAATCTCAGTGAAAAATTCTGGCAGGTCTCCAACACATTTACAATGTTATTTCTGAGGATAAACCAACCTTTAACATGAAATTGAGTTTATTGATACAGGGGAAAACTGATTTCTCTTATCCTTGTCTACAATCTTATTTGTAAGGAAACAGCCCCCCCCATTTTTCAACTAATCCTTAAACAACTGTTACAGTGTTAACAATTTAAAAAATTAATCAAAGACTGGCTGAGGTTGGAGGCACCTCTGCAGATTGTCCAAGTCAACCCCCATGCTCGAGCAGGGTCAGCTAGAGGACGGTGGCCAGGACTGGTTAGTTGTGTTTTGAGTATCTCCAGGGAAATCCTCATAATCTGTCCTTTGCCAGTGTTCAACCACCTTCACGGTAAAAAAGCATTTTCTTATGTTCATAGGAATTTCCTGTGTTTCAGTTTGTGTCCGTTGCATCTTCTCCTGTCACTGGGCACCACTGCCCAGAGTCAGTCTTCTTTATAACCACCCATCAGATATTCATAAACATTGATAAGATCCCTTTGAGCCTTCTCCTCTCCAAGCTGACAACTCCCAGCTCTTTTGGCCCCTCTTCATATAACGGATGTTCTGATCCTTTAATCATCCTTGTGACCCTTCACTGGACTCACTCCAGTAAACCCACATCTCTCCTGTACTGGGAAACCCATGACTGGACACAGCATTCCAGATGCGGCCTCGCAATGACATGGGCCAGCTCCCTCAGCAATCGTGGGTGCACCCCACGTTCCATGGACTTGACTACATCCAATTTGTTTAAATGTTCCTTAACCTGATCCTCCTTCACCACGAGAAGGAGGAGTCTTCCTTGTGCCAGACTTTCTGGGCTCAGGAGGATGGGGATTAATAAAGGCTGGTGTTAATGAGGACTCAGACCTCTGGCAAGATTTCAGTTTTATCAAGGGTCACTGCTGGGTGGATAAAAACAACTAGCAGTTAACTGAAAGCTCGTTGTTACTTTATCTCTAATAGTACTCACAAATTACACAAAACCTCAGTTAACCTAAGCTACCAGATAAGTGCTCCAGCAACCCCTTCACAGCCAGGTTTCCAAAAGCTCTTGGTACCCTGCAAGCCTTGCTCACTATATGCATGGGGCAAAACTCCTCACATTGCACCTACATAACATGTTCTCCCTCTATATATGGTTTTTTTAACTGGGTCAAATTTGCTGATTTTGGTGCAACAATAAACTATCTCCATAAGTGCATAAGCACTTCGAATGAGCTGAAAGCTAACAATGGACTATAACCAGGAACCCATAAAAGGAATGGGGTTCACACTAATTTTTTTTATTAGCTTTATCCCATCAGACGTTATGAATCTTGCAGTGGGATAAGGCCACCAGCTAACTCAGGGTTCGAGTAGAGATGAAGACCTCTAAAAGAAATGTGCCGTGAGACAGAGCAAACCACTTCAAGTATAACAGTTCCCAGCTTCCCATGGTGCATCCCTGGCAGTGTTTCCCAGTTCTTCTTGACTGCAGAACCAAAATGAGAAACTAGTTCAAGGGGAGGAGGACTCTCGGTTAAGGTACCTCACTGCGCTCTGGTCATTTCCACACTGCCTCACCAGGAGACGCCTGGCCATGGACACCAAAGTCAGGGTCCCCTCCCTTCCCCACCTCTGTTCATTACTTATCAATATTTCCACAGAGCCACTATCCTTAAGCTCATCTGAGCAACAGGGTGAGAGATGGGACCTCCTTGGTTGCAAAGTATCCAACTACATGTAGGAGCCACAGCTGCAGATGTTCAAATACAAGTCTTCCATTTAAAGCTACTCTGAACTCAACGTTTCTTAATGCCACACAAGGCACTTACTGTTTTCCATAGAATAAAATTCTCTCTCTTTTTTCATTTGCACTCTGTAAGTGCGTATTTTTTTAAATTAATGAGTAGGTAGGTATGACTGATTGATTTATTTAAGTATTAGCATCATTTCCATGAATAGTTTTATCCTTTTTATAAACAGGAGTCCTATCACAATTCAGAAATATTTAAAAGGCCATCAGGGTTGTAAGGGTAGCTTTCCTGAGTACTGTGACAGGTTCTAATACCATGCTTATAATCCATCTGTATATTTTCAGCATTTTTAATATGCCTTGCTCTGCAATACCAAGGTGCCATCTGCATCTCTTCTTCAGGCTCAGTTGTTTTTCTCCCTTCCCAATTATATCTATGCACTAAATCCTTTAAACCTCTATCCAGCCTGCAACTTCATTGGCTCAAACTAATAAACAGAATTTTCTAATTCCCTTTTGATAATCCTATTACCTGTCCAAAGCTATTTCTGCAAGGGACATCACTAGAGAGATGTAAATCTGAGACCAGGTCTATCTGTGGTCAGTTGTAATCCAGCTCCTCTCACGGAAACCACCAAGGACATTTGTCAGCACGCGGAAAGAGCAGAGCTGAGCGACTGAGCCTCTCAGGTAGTCATTTGTATGTCGATTGCCTTTCAAGTTTCATTTTAGTACGGGAATAGAATATGGTGTTTCAAAAATAGGCACTTTTGCTAAGATTTATTAGCAGCATATTAAGCATTCTAATTGATAAACTTAACTCATACGGTCTCTCAGAAAAACTTCACCTTTGGCCTCAGGCTGAAATGTAGGTGTTGAGATAAAAACTAATGCCAGATTTCCAGTTATTAATTTGTCAGGCTGTTTTGATTAAGCTGAGAATAACAAGCTACAAGAGCATCGTTATGCGTGCTTTAAATAAATAAAGGTTTTGCTCTAGTATAGACAGTAAGTGGTGCTTCACTCCAGATGCAGTAATTTTGGGGAAAAGGAAATATATTAGACATCTGACCGCTGAACAGCTGACAGTGCCCAGACTATTAGAAGTGACACCTATGTATAATTTAACAGAATTTATATATTCCTTGCATGGAATCCTCTCTCTCTTTATTTCACTTTGTCATTGATTTAATTCAAAATGGGATTTCTGCTCTTTTGTAACCTCCCTTTGAGTACTAACCTGTATATAAGAATCTGCAAGAGAATATAAACAGGTCATTTCTTCTGCTGGTACTGGGATGAAGTTCTGTGCTCTGGTGAAGGGTGAGAGAAGAGTTCAAATGTCTGGGATGATCCCAAAAAATTTTCATTTGTGGGTCCATTGTTTTCAGAGCCTCCAAGAAACTCTAAATGCTAACTTTAGGATAAATCCTTCTTACCTGGATAGCAAATTTCAGGCTCAGAATTGTTTTCTTGCAAAAGAATGTTTTGGTAAGTATAAATATTAGTGTGAAAAAATAATAAGTGTATTGGACAAGAAATTTCACTATGCAGCTGGAGTGACAGCAGTGATTTTAGGCAGGTTGCGAGTACGTAACTAAAGGTATAAATGATGTGTTACATGAAAAGATGAATAAAATGTCCCTAACTGGTGAGCCTACCTACTTTGAGAGCACCTGCCATCAACAGCAATGGAAAAAATCGTCAGGTCCACAGTTCAGTGGAGATGCAGGGACTGATTTGCTTACATACCAGTACTTTACTGTTCTCAGTGGCACTTCTTTGTCATTTATACTCACATTTGGATTTGGCAGTGGACATAAGAACAGCTATATTTTTAATATATATATATTTCAGTCCTGATAAAATAACCATAACATGATCAAATGAAGAAAATTTAGCATATTATAACAGCCCACTAACCCCCCACTTTTTGATACTAAGAGATTCCTGTCTACAGCTGA
>JAOXNH010000004.1:6714499-6732332 GCA_028566575.1 Bartramia longicauda
ATTAAAGGACATCCCTGCCCCCTTCCAGGTCTCCAAAATAACAGAGCAAAGAGAGCACCAATTCAGAAAAAAGGGACCTAACCGATATCACCAGTAGCCCCGCCTCAGTTGGTAAATAACTTTCAAGAAATACTGAATATTCAATATGAATATTGAATAGACTGGATTACAGGGATTAGACAGATCAGCTGTGCAACTAACTGCAGGTACAGGAGGCTGAGATTCTCACTATATGCAAAAGCTTCAGAATAATCTTAAATGCAGAAGACGCAAGAACTTATGAAAAGTTTACATCACTCTTAAATTTCCACCCTGTCTTTTAGACCTATTGTTGTCTTAGACCACTTTCGGATAGCCAATGGTATAAAACCAGAATAACAAACCCATATTCCACAAGCTACTTCTGGACAGAAACTCCTCCTACAGCACTCTGGTTAGACACTGGTGAGCAACGAGAGGAACAAAAAGTCAGGTTGCCTCCATGATTTGGTATGTTTAACGTGGCAAAAGGACACAGGGAACTCAGATTCTGGTAACTAGCTTTCAATGCCATCCCATTTAAACTAAATAATAGGATTCATTTCAAGTCATATTGCTTACCACAGTTGGACTGAATTATAACCTTATGTACTGATACCATGTACACGCAGAGTTGGTCAAAATTAGGGGAACAGCACTTCGTGGGTAAAAGAATAAAAATAAAAACGAAAACACAAAAAAATCCCTTTCGACTATTTCAAGTGAAAGACTTGTTGAATTCATGACACCTCTTGTATTAATTCCTTTAAGCTGAAATTAAACATTTCAATTTCTCATCGGCACTTTCATTTCAGACAGACATGCCAGATAAGGGCAACAACAAGTAGAGGAAGTATGATAAGCCTGAAAAATAGCTCCATATATTTGCCTGCCAAAACAAGAAACTGTTTTTTATGACCCAGAATCCTTTCCACTCTTAACAGCTACAGATAATAGAAGAAAAATAAGGGAAGTGCATTAAATCACAGCAAGCAAATGGCATATAGTTTTTCTCAATGCATTCAATCAGAAGAAGGGATGACAATACTGCGGGAACGGTGGTTCCCGCAGAGAGCTAAGCTAAGCTTTAATGAGCCATCTCAGCTGCTCCAAGCACAGTACCTGCTACCTTACAAAACTCCACATGGTCAAAGCCCCTCCAAGAAATTTCCAAATTACCATGCTTCTTGTCTAAGCCATCCATCCAAATAAGGCTCTGTGAACTGTAACAGCAGCAGAGACTTCAGCCTAAACCCAACCACGCTGGCTGGCAGATTCAGCTCTTGGTCTCTCTCAGCCTCATAGGAAACTGCTGGCTAACAGGTATTGCAGAGAGCCAGGTGAAATCATGGTACCAAAGTTGTTCTTAACAAAAACTATTTTGCTGATTTTTTTTTTTGTTTCAGTGTTGATGAGAACTTCCACAAAAGCAGTATCTTTTGTTTTTAAAACATTAAAGTAAGAATTTCAAATGCCAGCTTGAAATTAAATTTGTTTCTATTTGCATATCCTTGCCATTTCAGTAGTATAAGTCATTCATAATATGACATAATAATTAAAATATTCTGAAATTATTCCATTTATGCAATATCTTAAGGAGAGCTGCTTTGCATGGAACCAAACATTTTATCTTAATTTGAGATGAAAGCATATTATAATAAAGTCTTCTCATTTTGACACAAACTATCAAATAAAATAATTGCAGTTCTGAGTTCCTTCATAACTGTTGGAATCCTATTAAAATAGCTGCCTCCAGTGGTGTCCAAAGATAACCACACATTCCCATTCCTCCTTATAGCAGGGATGCTGTCTATGATTAAAGCAGTACAGATACTAGCTACTCATTTTCTCAGAAATCCCTTCAGGAAGGTCTTCATCAATTTTAAATAAATCAAACTGAGATTATTTTAAAAGAAATTATGAGATACAGCCTTGGATCTTGCCTCTTTGAAACTACACCAAATGATGAAATGCCTTCACTGAAAATCTTAAGTTAAATCCAAGCAAATCAATGCTGTTGACCATTATGTTCAGTATTGTTGTCCTTTGACCTCTCATGACACGCAAAACTGGTCATGGGGAGACCTCATTTCTTTCTCAAGAAGAGATCCCAGAAGGTAGCATTTGGCAACTGCTCACCTTCCATCTCTTGTATGTTGGATGCTGTCCAGGTTTATTTTATTACTTATCACACACAGGCAAGAGGCACATCTGAAAATACAGCCTAGCTAAAAACAAGCTTGCTGAGACTTAAGCCAAGCAGGATGAAGTAAACCCTCAGAAAGAGTTAGCAGAAGCCAGGCTATATCAGAAGAGGAAACACACCAGCCATTGACCATCTGAGGTCTCAATACAGTGCCTTTAGATCTTGGGGACTTCCT
Organism: Bartramia longicauda; assembly: GCA_028566575.1. Classification (NCBI taxonomy): domain Eukaryota; kingdom Metazoa; phylum Chordata; class Aves; order Charadriiformes; family Scolopacidae; genus Bartramia; species Bartramia longicauda. The sequence continues at coordinate 6,716,899 of JAOXNH010000004.1, forward strand.
CAGGGCCCACACTACAACCACCTCCAGGCACTCCTTGCTCTTCAGTACACTGCCTCTCACAATGAATGCAAATTTTTGTTTCCATTACCCATGCCTTCATTCTCTCAAGATTAGTTAAGTCAGTCCTGTAGTCCTTCCAAAAACAGTTCCAGGCCACTGAACCAAGTTGTCAGTAACCCACAGCCTATGGTAAACACAACAGTAGAATGCATTTATTCAGATCTTGCTTAGATGACTTAATAAATAATTTTTAAAAGTTGTTATTTATTTAAAATACAGTATCAGTCATTTTAGGACTTTATAATTTTATTATTCTCTTCTGGTTAGTATGAATATTGGTGCATCATCCAAAACTCTCCTAAAATATTTAAAATATATGAATTAATATAGATTTGCTCTCATACAGACCAGCTAGTGTTTATCGACTGCTAAATAGTTAAATGAATTATAATTTTATTTTCTTTAGGGAGCTTGTTGGAACACATCAATAAATGTGGCTCTTACAAACTGATTCACATTTGAACCGTTCTGTTGGGACAGTTAATGCTGTAACAGACATTTATCATGTAAATGCAAACAACTGACATCAGGCTAATCTGAAATAGCATGTTTTTTCCTCTGATTTATGATACTCTCTAGTTTTGTATCTGAGCCTAATTCTTCCAAAGAGAGAGCGAGTGCCCTGGCATGGATTCACATCTTACTCTTTAACGCTGGAGAATCCACAAATAAGTGCTGGAGCCACAGCAAAAAAAAAAAGCTTTTAGATTTTTAGGAAAAAAGATCCTAGAAAAATCAAATTTCTTTACTTCTACCACTAACAGAATTCCTCCCCTTTCCTAAACACAGCACACTGCTACTCCCATCACCTCCCCTGTCTGCTGCAGCTAATTCCACAGCTGCAGAGTCTGGTTCCACAGCGGCTCAGGTTTAACCAAATGCTACGCTCTGCTGCAAAAACAAAACTGGGAGGAGGAGGAAAAAACAACCCACCATCACAACACCTCCAGTATCTCTTGTTCTTACTTCTCTTAATCCTATGGCCAGATGCTGCAAACAGAAGAGGTCAGGACCTGGCTTATTTTATCGCATCAGCCACAGTAGCAATGAGACAGGGCCACTCTGACACTTTGCAGCAACTTCCCCCAATATAAGGAACGTTGTGTTCAGACACTTACCACCCATTTCCTATTCTGTTCACTAGAAACCCATGCTGTTGAGTATGTTTTCCATTTACCCTTAAGATCAGCACCGAAGACCCAAAGGATGCCTAGGACCACAACACCTTTCATACTGTTATTTCTTGGGTTTCGCATAAGCCTTTTCACATCATGCAGGTGATGGGAATGCTTCACCTAGGCTTAGCTCCAAATTTTGGCTCTAGGAGGTAAATTAGCATTCGAGCGCTGTATTGGTGTGCATATCCTGCTGGTGTGCACATATGAAGCAGATTAAATGAATCAGAGGCACTTACAGTAAGATGTTTACTGATAAGATCATTTTGTTCCCTTCATTTTACTTTTTCCCTTTCCCTTCTTTTCCCCTAACCCTCCCCTAAGCAAAGAAGGTTCCTGGTACCTCCTGCTGCTTGTAAAAACAAGCCCTTTTCTGCCAATTCTCTTTTCTTGTGCTGAGATGAATGTTAGAAGCCCTCAAGAGAAGATCACTGTTAGATGGCTGCAGCCAGGTTAGCTTCTTGATACAACTGACCTATGGTAGCCTGATCATAGGGAAGGCTAAAATTTATGGAACTGATTTCAGGATAGAGGCATGGCAACGCCCGTGAAGGAGTCTTAAAAACAACTAGCTGTGCACAGAAAAGCTGGCCCTGAATTTGCGCTCCAGTTTCTACATAAATAAAAGCAAGTCCCAGGAAAAGGATTTACCATGCTGTTTATCTGAGCTATGCTTTGGAGCGGGATAGGAAAAGCATGTGTTTTAAGCCATTGACCTTTTCTCCAAATTGTGACATTTTACACATTCAGAGACACTTCTATAAATGTCTTAGGCGCTGCATAACTGCACTCCCAGTTTGCTTGGGTTTGGTCTGCAAGGGAAGCAAAAACATTAATTCTAATTTTATGCAGTTGTACAAGCCCCACATAAAGCTGTTTACAAGTTAGCTGGGGAAACTTCACCATTTATAATTAAGAGTCAGTCATAGGATCCAAAATAAAACATGAAGCCTCCGGAACGATACCAGTGGTTTAAAAGATCTGTGCAGGAAAGGGATGAAACCAGGAAGCCATGGACCTGACATACCCAGTGCAGGAGCTACAGGTCTCCAGGGATTTTTCTTCTATTTTGGATATACTGACCCGAGTCAAGATTGCCTGCACCCTCTTCACAGTGGCTTTGCTGCTTTTTGACAAATACAGATATACCAGTGTTACATGTGCATCTTTCCATTTAAGATAAATATGGAAATTAACCTGCAAACTAGCAAGTTTCAGTTTCTGCATCCAATAGCTGCACACGTAGCTATTGTGTTAGATCAAGTGTCAGGAGAGAAAAAACCACTTTTTTATTCATATCCCTGCACACATTAGAAAATTAGCGGATGGCTAGGAGGAGAGATCACAGAACTGTAGGATCATCCCACATTTGTGTAGTGCCCCTTCCCATATTAATAAGAGCGGCTGAAAGCTATTAATACAGAATGAATATCCACTTAATAGTGTAAGAGCCAGGAGGATGGGAGATACACACCAGCCTAACCCAATCCCCTGCGTTTCGCAGCTAGTCTCTCCAGCTGAAATAGGCAATACAGAACCATTTTCTGCAATGCCACCTGGAGGGCTTACTCCTACACACTGCCTACCTAGGTAAAGTTGAGAAATAAGAGCTTCCCACTGTTGGTGCCTTAAGTTAAATGCCTGTAAACAGGATGATGTAAACTGATGCCGTCAACTCTTCTAAAACATGGAGATGTTCTTGGTGGAGTCTCAGGACACTTTGCCAGAAGGGTAAGAAAGGGAATGGAAGAACAAGCACCTGGCAGTCACAAGCAAGCCCTTTCTGCTTGGCTCTGCCAGTCATACAGGAACAGCTTCAAGGCAGCAAGCTGGAAGACAATAAATTCTTGAGGGCACAGGTTAAAGGCCTCTCCTTCATCAATGTCTCTTTTCTTACCACAGTACAGTCTTATGTGGTCTGCTCTGCCTTACTTTGCTCTTGAATCATCACCACAAGACATATGTAAATCTAGTTAAACTGCCAAAAAGTTAATATATACTCCCTGTCAAGAGCTACTGCCCTAGCTTGCCCAAAGCAGTAGATGCTGCACTCTGTCCGACCAGGGTGAGTCGGTCCAGCTGCAGAGAAAGGGGCTGAATTACACCAAATTACAGTGTTAAGAGTGTCAGAATTGGAAGATAATATAACTTTTCAAATGATGGGAAAGCAGCAAACAAAATCTTCACACATCTCAGAGGACACATGTTAATGCCCAGAGAAAGGCAGGAATGAAGAACACGTGAATTTAAAAGCTGTCCTGAACAACTTTTTTTTTTTTTTTAAATTGCTTCTTTCTCTCAAATTTGAGAGAAACACTGTTTAAGAGACCTTGCACTTACAGGGAGCCTATTGGCTAGGTCAAGCCTGACTTCTGCAGATAATGATAACAAAATGTAGATATGAAGAAAGCAAAAGCAAGAATTCCTACTAATTTACTTTTACAGTTACAAGTAAACTTTTGAAAAAAAAACTTCAACCAAGTTAAGAAAAAACCCAACCAACCCACACCAGAATTAAATATTATAATTTCTGAGACAAACCTATTTAGCTAACTGTTTTCTGTGGGCAATTTTTTGCACATATGCCTGGGAGGCATTCTTAGTCAAGCCCTACTCCAAGACAAAGGATGTTCTCCCAACTTCACAAGTTTTGATTCCTCCCAGTCCTTCCCTGCAGGCACCATTTTATTATTTTTTTTTTGATGGAAAGGAGTAGTAAGAGTCTTTTAAAGTCCCTACAGAGTACTACCTCTTCTACATCTTTAATTAACCTCACAACAATTTTTAGTTTCTTCCCTTTTCCATGAAATGCTGACCATCACCCTCTCTAAACACCCGCCTCCTGTCACTTCTAGAGTTACAGCTCTGACATAAGTGATTTTTGACAAATTATAGGGATTACATGCACTGCCAAACATCTGTTGAGCTTGGAAAAAATATTATATAAAAATCTCTCCCCTGGGCTTCTGCTCTTCATCATGCCATTGCTAATTACAGCAATAAACGCAAACCAAAACTCTAAAGGACATGTCAATTCTAGCAAGTATACAGATGTTTATGTAGAGTTTAGAAATTAAATATGTACTTAAACATTAACTGAAAACTCTGCCCTGACTTTCAGAGTACCGTGGTGAAATGCTCAGTCCATCTGACAAATCGGGCCAGGCATTGAGGCTAAACATGGATTGAGGTTCATGCCCTTAAATATCTGCATTTGAAAATGCTGGCTGTTCTGCTTTTGCTTCAAACAGACATTTTCTTAGCATCCAACCACCCTCCTCTTCCACCCCACCTGATATATCCAAGCTTAGTTAAAAAGAAAATAAATGAATAATAGGTTTCCTGACAGAATTAAAAAAAATAAAAAGATTAATTCATCACAATAATAACAGCTATGTAACCACTCCAACAAATATGTAACATGCTCCAAAAATTCAAAGCCTGAGTTTCAAAGGACATTCACCATTTAATATACAAAATTAACCTCTCTCAAATAAAATATTTTTATAATTACATTTGACATTATTAATGCCAACTAATATTTTTTTCTGAAATAATAGAACAAGTCCTGTTTCGAAATATCTGCATTCTGTCCTTCCATACAAAACATAGTGGTACTGTCGCAGAGTGAAACTGATGCAAAAGACGTTAAGCTAATTCCCTGTTTCAGAGTGCAATCCAGAAATAAATATGCAATCTATAAAAGATTAGTAATTTCTGATGCATAACTACAGCCCAAATTTTGAAAGATTTTTAAAAAAAAAAAGGGGGGGAGAAAGGGGTAGGGTTTTTAATCCTACAATATTTTTTTAACCTGACACAATGCTGAAGCTGTGGTGGTCACACAGGGAATTTCCTAATTGGCAAAGCCGTAAGGATAAATGAAACATTGGACTGCATCTATTTAAAATGTTTCCAGCTCACAAATAAAGAACAGCGTAACTCTCCTAAAGCGGATAGAAGGAATAATCCAATCCCATAACCCTCTCATCAGTCACGGTGACTCGCAGCGAAGCTGACAGCTCTCTACGTCAGCCCCTTCTGCTTTAAGTTTCTCTCCTATCATATGATCTCTTCTTTAAGCAAATAAAGTCCCGTTCTGGTGTTTTGAAACCATGTTTTTTCCCCAAACACAGTAATCTAATCACTACACGATACACCACACTTTTACTTTAGGTAAACCCAGGAAATTTCTATTTACCCATACAATAAGCCTGTCTTTGCACACCTGGGCAACACAGCACCGGTGCAAGCAGTCAAAGCAGGTGACCGCAGCCCTGAAGGATGGCTCTTAAATCTGTATTTACCCACCCACCTCGATGTAAAGGACCTGATTGTCTCTGAATGCAAAGGGAGCTGCAGGTACTCCGTATGTTCAACTGGCAGCTACGTGGCTTGGTGCCCGATGGTCCTCATCGGGAGCCGATCACTAAAGGTGCTTAGGGCTTTCGGCGCCCTCTGCAATGCTCTGGCAATGGGGCTGAAATTCCGACCTCCAACCTTGACAGTGATTTTGCTTACGTAAAGATGCTAATGCCTCTTGGAAATCTAAATGTATACATGACCAAGGATGGAGAGCGCTCTAGCTTCTCCCCACCCCCTTTTCCAGGAACCAGCTGAAAAGCACTTGGTTCATATCACACTGACGTTCTCCAACCCCCTGCTCAAATGATGTCTTGTTCCAGATCCATGTTATTTTACCTGGCTCCCCTAAATTCCAGAAATCTGAACATTTAAATCCATAGTTTCTCCTTCTGTTGGCTTGCTTGCTAAAGAAGCTGCCTGTCCGCTGGGTAATTTTGGTGGCCATAATCAGAGGGAACAAGAATAAACAGGGAAAAAATTCTGCAAATGGAAACCAAGAGAAATGAGCAGAGAAGCAAGGCTCAAATTAGCACTTGGGTAGAGGGAAATGGTGTTGAAATTCAGACACATCTCCTAAGAGCCAAGGGGACGCTCCAGCCACAGGTACTGGCTGACCAACTGCCCACACATAGCTCAAATCAGAAATTTGCAATCACGTCTCACTGACAAAGATCCTTTACTTTTCATTCTTCCATTTCCCTGAGTCCCCAGATTTCACCCTTCCCAGTTCATAGGCAACGTCCCACCGATTACTGGGGATTAGCAGCATATGGCTGATTTATAGCCTTATGTAAACCCAGACACAGAATAGCATTTTTGGCAGGATTTGCACATATGGAGAGCAGCAAATTTTTGCCTAGAGCATGTTTATATTTTGAGAAAAATATTTCTCATGTTTATTTACTAATAGGACTACTATGGACTAGTAGCAAAAGCTTTAGAAATCAAGTTTTATTTATTGGTTTTGTCCTTTACAGAATGCATCTGGCCTTTCACCGCTTGTATAGATGCTATTAATTATTTTTTTTTATTTCCCTCTCTTCTGTAACTATAACTTACCACTAGAAGACACTATTTTTGTATTTACAGCTGTAATATATTACAAGGAATAAATAAGCCTTCATTACAAATACACAAGTACACTGCTTTCTTCCTGAGCTACCTCACTGAGCCATGCATAGGAGAAAATAGTTTTAAAACTCCCCAAAATTGCAATTTAGGGTAAATAGAAAACTGTCTGTGAAGGTCAAAGGCACAAAATACTTGCTACTAAGTAGAAAGCATTCTTTCACATTGGATGAAAAGCAACACTTTACTAAATGGTCATTTCTACCCTGTATTAAGGCTGGCCCATCTGGTCTAATGGCAACAGAAGGATGAACATCAGTAATAGGAATTGCTACTCTTAAGCTACAGCAGAGCAAAGCTCATAGAAATTAAATGTTAAATTCAAGCATATACTTAGAATTTGGCCTTTTTTTTTGTTGCTAAAGAAGTGACTTTTGGGACACAAAAAGGTCTCAGATCTCCTCTATGAAGAAATGTAGTTTTTGCTTTCATCAGTCAGAAAGCCTGACATAAACACAGGAAAGTAAAGAAGTTATAGAATGATCAGTCTTTTAAAATATGTATGTGAAGTCACCATATGCATTACAAAATATGGTCTAATACATTGATGATCTGCCGACCTGATAAGGAAAATGAAAATGTGATATATCTTCTAAATCAGCAATTTTTCCTCCCACAAAGATTGCTGTTCATCTGGCACGTTACGTGCTGTTAAAATGGCACGAAGGGAAAACTCGAGATCAGTAGCAATGCAGCTGGTGTCCCGAAAGGTCTCTTGGTACTTCTTCAGAATTAACAGACACAAACAGCTTTAGCAATGACATTTGTTATCACTTTACCATCACTGCACATCATCCTGCACCGCTGTTTGATTTTACTACCCTCTAAGGATAGATTTAAAGCAGTAAGGATTCTGTAAGAGATGGTTGCAATGGCCAGGGATGTACGTTCTCCAGCACGCAAGCCCATCCCTATCGAATGCAACCATCTCCACACAGCTAAGTGCTGCCTCAGACCTCTGCGCTCCACAATGCTCACAGGCTGACTCGGGTTTAAGGGGGTTGTATTAACAGATGACCTTAAATTTCTAAAAGACAGCACCATCCCTCAAGTAATTAGGACAGAGTTGCAGCTGGGTGTGCAAACGCTAGCACTGTGGTCTGTAAGAGCAGCCGCTGGCTGTTCCCGCTAATGGGGACACCAGAGCTCAGTGCACCCGTAAAGCTGGGGAGGTGGCAACTTGAGATCTGAGACATCGTATGATGGATTGTTACCAACAGCTGTGTTACGCTGTCTTTACTTTCTCAGCTTTACTGTCATCAAGCATTACACATCGACATTTCCACACGGAGGCACTTGCACAACATGCTCCAGAGCTGGTAGCGTCCACATTTCTCCAAGTATCAAGAACCTAACATTGGAAAATGCTGCATACCCAGCATATGAAAGACCACCACCATGCCCAAAACCAAAGAAACCCATCCCAAACCCCCAAACAACCAGCAACAACAACAAAAAAACCCAGGCTTCACAAGGAAGTGGGATAATTTCCTACCCTGGTGATTGCCCATTTTGCCCACACGCTAAAAACGCAAGAGTCTACACCTTTTTCCACCGCGCTTCTTGAAAGGAAGAGTTATGTACTACAGCAGAGCCAGCTCATCCTACAATCCAGCTTCCCACAGATCACCTTGCAGTTACATGTTCACATGCCCTTGTCCCCAGGTGCCTAATTGGGAAACACCTGGCTTGGACGGCCTCATTCTCACAGTGCAAAGATAAGAAGAATAAATATTTATAACTCGACTACGCAGAAAGGAGAACGGTTTGTGTGAGTTGCTCCAGGCTCACAGGCTGACTCAGTGGCAGGGCCAGGATTAGGTTTTAGGAGTTCCCCACTCCCGAGTCTATGGTCAGCTTAGCAGCCTGTGCATCGTCAGGATTGTTGCCTCATGCCACGCTGCAGAAGAATGGTGAAACACAGCTTTCCGAGCTGCTATGATTCACCTAATCTTTTCAGATTTATTAGGTACAGCGGATCAGTAACATAACAAATGAAAGCTCTCCATAAAGTTTAAGCAATCAGTTCTCATCCTTAACGTTTCACCAAAAGCATTTTCAGTTTTCTGGTTGAAGCTTGCAACTGCTTAGGGTTTATATCCTGTATTTTTAGTGCCTCTCAAGGCTAAACACTACAACACAGCAAAGCATACAGAGAATCGAACCCCCTCTCCTCATGGAACAAAGAAAATCCTCAGCATCAGCAGAGAAGAGCTTTTTTTAGATGCCCATGTAAGTCATAGGAATGCCCTACAAGACTTAGACCTGGCGTATCCACATAGCTGTCCATCCCTGACACGGCAAGGATCTTCAGTTTTGCCTATGTGATAAGGGATTAGTTTCATATTTCTATTTCAGAATTGACTCAATAGCAATAGATCCAGTAATCTGGAACTATAAGCTGACAACAACATATGTACAGAAAGAATTTATACTAAAAATGTCCAATTCGTTACCTGCTTTTCTTCTGAACTTATTTGCCACAAGTACACGTGTGGAAAAATTTATCTGCACATTTAGTAATCAACTTTAGTCCCAGTACACAGAAGAATCAGGTTCTTGCTCGGACATTATTCCACTTTATCCCTTGATGCTGGTGTGTAAAAATGAAGGTGCACTTCCTCCTGTGCATACATGCTACAACACTAGCACCACTCCAGTCCAACACACCAGCAGCTTGGAAATGCAGCATTCATGGCATGGTAGCATCTTAGCATTTGCTTCAAGATGTGATTTACTGTGAAGTCAAATAAATCTGAACAGCTAAAACTAGTCTAGACTAAATGGGAGCACTCAAATCATTTGTCTTAAGCTGCCTGTGGACAGTGATACTTTATCACATTAGAATTATAGTTTTTTACTAAAAAGGAAACTTGTGACTGGTGTGCAATATGAGAAAACACTACTGTGCGGTGGCCAAGTTCATGCAGAAGGCGTGCTCTATCAGCAGTGCACTAAAAATGCATGTGAAGAATCGGTACTTTTCTCCCCCCGTATATCCTCCTGAAACAAACAACTGATCTTCTCAAGAAGGCTACATGACTTCGAGAACATTTACTGTGACTTTCAGGAACCAGCAGAACATCAGCCTGACCTTGAGAGCTCAATGCTCTGGCCAAACTCTGCTGCACTGTAATGCTGCAACTGGGCTCATCTTGTTGATGGGAATAAACGAAGGGAAACTTCTCTTCCCACAAAGACCAGTGATTCTACCTCACCCCTCAAAAACTCCACCATAACAGATAAAAAGGGTGTTGCTTGAGTACTCTTGTATCGCGGCGCCCTGTGATTGCCGTCTGGCTCCTTGGGTTGCCATATTTATAGAATGGGTGGAACAGGAAAGTGATTTTGATTTATAACCCCTGTAAATTTTTTTGTTTTGTAACAAACTCAACCCAACCAGTACAAGCAGCCTAGCTCCAGGATGTTCAGAGGTCTCTTGCCCAACAGGTTCAAACACTTGGCTCCATCTTTCTGTATGAGAAATCAGCAGTTCGGACAACCCTTGAAAATAAATACTTACAGCACTTGGAAAATTAATAGGTTCCCAATTCCAAGGGGGATTAACAAAAATAATAATAATAAAAAATTACTCACTGCACATTTGCATTGGAAAAAGTTTTACAACCACTACTTCACACCGTGTTCCAAATACCCTCTGATGACTGAGAAGGAACAGTAAAATGAAGAACCTCTTGCCAAGGCACTTTCAGCAAGAATCTGGCCAGACATCTTTTTAAAGAGACTGACATATATCCTAATTGCTTTTTATGAGATGATGAGAAACTCTACAATTATCATGTGTATTTTGATCTTCACTGACACCTAACAGCTGCAGGAACTTACACACTGCACCCTACCTGCTGTGAGAATATCCCTTTTCTATCTTACTATTAATCACTCTCCTTTTTGAACTTGCAGCATCTCCTACTCCAGCCAGCAACATGGAAGAAAATGCCAACACCAGCTTTGAAGAAGATTTTGAAGGACAGGCGACACATACAGGCAAGGAAACTGCATTTTTGTTTCTAAAAATAAGCTAAACTGTCCCTGCCCACTGGGGAAGCCCTGCCAAACCCCTTGCACAGAAACATGGGCTCCAAAGCCAATGAAAATGTATTTCGGACTAAGTGACACCCCTCATGGAAGGGCAGGTAACACCAAACTGATCTTTATGCCAAACCTCCTCATAACTGAAGCAAATGGCAAACGCAGAGGACAACTGAAGAAGCCACCAATAGCAATGGCACAGTGCAGGTCATCTTGGTTTATTGCTTCAGTCATGAACAATGGCCTTTCTTCTCCTGGGGAAAAGAAAAGAAAACAAAAGAGAAAAAAACCCACTCACACACTAGAACTAGGTTAGAAGGTTTCACTATAAAGGCAGAATTATTTTTTCCTTCTTATAGAAGGAACATTCAGTGCTAAAAGTGAACCTATAAATCCTTTTGGCAAACACAGCATAGTATTTAAAAGCTTTAAAAGCATCCTTGCTCAGAAAGACAATTCTTTTTAATCCAGCACTCAATCACCATGATTTTTATGAGTACTGACATTGTATTCAGCTCTAAAGATGGGTATCACTTCATCCCACCCCACCAACAGGTAACTACATGGCAATCATTCCCTCCCTGTGCTGTAAGGGCTTCTTTTTCTTTGTGCTATAATAAATGTAGCTCTTGTAATAACTCTTTCTGGGCTTCTTTCCGAATAAGCCTTGCTGCTGTTGGCTAAGATTATTTTACATACATAAATATATATTTTATATATTTTTTTAATATATATATATTATGGACCCAAATGTGAGGCACTACATCCATGCCTAGGCTCCAAAATAGTTTTGGAAATCAGGCTACTGTACTGTTATCACTATGCCAAGAGGTTCAGGCTAATTCCTGTTTTGGAATCTTGTTTGCAAAAAATCAGGTCACCTTCCCTTTCCACTGAAGGGGTGTAGTGCCTTTAGCCATCACTTCAAGATGTTGAAATTTAATCCGAAACAGTCTTGGCAACTGGCAACACCATCTCTCTCTCATAAGAGGAAGAGCTGCTTACCTAGCATTTTCTAAATTTTCCATAGAAATAAACTTCCGTCTGAAAACACTAAAATATTCATCGTTTTTGCTTTATAATCTAAGATGTGGATTAAAATGTTTCATTTTGAAAACTACCACTGGAATTTTGAATTTTTTTTTTCCTCTCCATTTCAAAATTTAACTGCTTTAATCAACCAGCTCCAAAGGCCAAGATTTGCATTACAATCAGAATTATCACAACATTTCCTTACAGGTTATTCTTCCAGCAGAACACGTATTGGCTTAAAAAAAAACATAACCAAACCCCCAAAACAAAACCTTGTGTCCTGTATTCTTGGTTTTATTATAAGTCCTTAAGCACTTATTATGTATTCAAATACACTGCCTATAGAGAAATGCAAATATACTTCTGCAAAACACTGGCTTTGGCCAACACGTCAGTTTTAACAGGTTTCAACATCCTCATCCTTGTTAACTACTCATGTAGTTCACCAAAATCCTTTTACAGAATTCTGACAGGAATCAGACCACAAAAGTGATCAAGGCTAGAAAAAACCCCAAGCCCTCTTTCTTTTTTTTGGAATGTAATGTAACACATTGCTCCCAAAGCCCTCATTTTCAGCACTCCTGGAGAGTGCTCTGGAAGGAAGAGGGAAGACGGATGAACTGCGGCACAGAAGGACAAACCAGCAAAGAGCAGAAACTTCTTAAGACAGCTTCTTGTGGCAGCCAGTTTCTCATCTAACTTATCTCTCTTAGGGCCCAAAGGTGTGATCAATGACTGGCGGAAGTTTAAATTAGAAAGTGAAGATAGAGACTCCTTATCCTTGGGCAAGAAAGAAATTCTTAGACAAATGTCTTCACCGCACAGATCTTTCAGTAAAGATGATAAAGACACCAGGGAGAGATTCTGCCGTAAGGTAAGAGAAAAAAAGCAAAGTAAGTTAATTTTGATTCTATATAAAACATACCGGTTATAAGCTAGAAAATCCTGAATTTGCCCAACTCACTTCCTTTGCAATTTAGCAGAGTTCACACAATACAGACAGAATAAATGCACGTCCAACCATCTATCTAGTCCTCTCTCTAGCAAAGTCTAACTTCAGTAAGATAAGCAGCATATTTCACAACAACACATCACACAACACAGAATTTGACCTTTCTTCTTCCCTTCCCTGTCTCAATGCTCTGTCCTTACTTGAGGCAATGGAAAAATTTTAACATGTTTAAAAACCTACTAGTCAGGACAAAGCTCTGAGCCTAAATGTCATTCATTACCATTTACCAGTTCTGAAAAGGGGGAACCCAAAATGCCAAAATCCACAGGAATTAAACTTGGACACCACTACAGTCACTGGCAAAATTCCTGCTAACTCTGGAAGATCCAGAAGTTTCTTTTTCCAAATAAGGCAACTGTCTTCAATACCATCAAGTCCACATGCAAGTGTTGAGACAGGATCTTCACCAATCTCTTGAAGAGACCTTCCAGAGTCACTGTAGGAAATGAGTGCACTTCTGGCTAAGCTTTCCATGTGATGTTCTTTAGACAACTTAGTCTCTTCCTGTTTCATTGCCAACAGGTTACCGCTTATTAATATAACATTCTCTCAATATTCACAGATGAGCATGCAGGAGTATGAATTAATTCAAGATGAGCAAGAAGACGAAAGCTGCCTACAACAATACCGCAAGCGCTGCATGCAGGATATGCATCAGAGGCTGAGTTTTGGGCCAAAATACGGTTATCTGTGTGAGCTGCAGAATGGGGAACAGTTCCTTGAAGCCATTGAAAAAGAACGTAAAACTACCACCGTCATCGTCCACATTTATGAAGATGGCATCAAGGGCTGTGATGCTCTTAACAACAGCTTGACCTGCCTGGCGGCTGAGTACGCCACCGTGAAGTTCTGCAAGATCAAGGCCTCCGACACAGGGGCTGGAGACCGCTTCTCAAATGAAGTGCTTCCCACTCTACTTGTCTATAAGGGTGGGGAGCTTCTGAGCAATTTCATTAGCATCTCTGAACAATTCAATGAGGAGTTTTTCGCTGGGGATGTGGAGTCCTTCCTAAATGAATATGGGCTGCTACCTGAACGGGAGCTTCCAGCACTGGGAAACGGCAACACGGATGAGCAAGATGTTGAGTAATAAGAGAGCCATAGTCTTCACTGTCTCCCTTTCCTCTTCGTTATGTTGTAAATCAGCCTCAGTAACACCCATCTCATTTAGAGAAGGCCATCTTTGCTAACTTATTTGTAAGATACATATATATATAAACATCGCTTAACTGTTAGTACATGAATTTTACTTAAAACACATACAAGAGGCAGTCCTGTAAATAATTACTTCTGCATTAGCCACAAGTAATAGGAAGAACAGGAGATGGTACTGGTGATCTCTAAGAAATTAAAGGAAAAAAAAATAAATAAAAATTGAGGGCCCACACGTGTCTCCAATAAGCACAAGAAGAGCTTAACTTCAACAGTAACAGGACTGATCCATCTCCTTGCATACACAAAAAGCCATATCCGTGCTCTGGAATTACAGCGAGTCCTGGCTCCTCTGATTCACTTCTACCGACTTCAGTAGGAACAAGATTTCATCCAGCAGTTTTAAGAACAAACAAATAGCCCAATGTCCTTGCACTCCTAAATGGCTTAGGTATCTAGGACATTATTTTATGCTTCTGCATTTAACTTCCAATATTCATGAAAATAAAGAAGTTAGCTCAGCACTTCTGTAAGTTTGTCATCCAAACAGCTAACACAGACGCATTATCAGCTAATCTCAGTTCATTGTTGCTCCATATTTTGAACAGTAATATTTAAAATGTCTGTGAGTTACTGAAAAAGTATATTATGCTTATGTACTAACTCTGAATAAAGTTTAACAGCTCTCAAAACCTGCCATTGGAAGCGTGAAATATATTCGTAGTATATAGCCATAACCTTAAAAACATGTGAAATATTAGTAAGCACTCATTAGACATTTACTAACTTAAAACTTCAAGTTTTGCCAAAAGGATGCTGCTGAGAACTGCAGTTTAACAATTTATCTGAGAAGAAAGCACAGGGTAAACTCACTATATACCTTCCTCTCTCTCTGTAGGTGTAAAAAAAATCCACATCCTCTAGTTCTGATACAAGACAACAAAACATTAACTGGCAAAGCTGAAGGCTGAATTGTACTCTGAGGACAGAAATATCTGTACCTTACTCTGAGGACAGAAACATCTATATCTTAACCGCACACAGTTTTGCTGATAACATATGAGAGAATCAAAACGCTAAAGATTATTTTCAGTACTTATATGACTCACCAGTTTTTGATATGATAGTTTCACATTTTGCTCACATTGGAGTGCTTTGGGTCAGGACTCCACCATGGAAATGTCACCCTGTGAAATTCTGCGTGTAGATCAGTAAGAATTCAGCATTGAGCGGCCAGTGTCAAGCAACCATTGCTCCAATGGTACAGCCCACACAATAAAAGCAAGTTCTTATCACTCTTTTAAATACATTTTTTTCTCCACTTTTCATTCACTTGGAAAATTCACAGGGGTGGCTGAAAGTTACAATACTTTCCAACAGATCTGCACAACAAAATAATTCTACTCAAAAAGATTTGGGAAGTATAACCCTGCAAAACATCACTCGAGGAGTCATGAGAT
>JAOXNH010000004.1:6789262-6799842 GCA_028566575.1 Bartramia longicauda
CTGTTTCCGTTGCAGTAAAAAGGCCCCCCGGCGAAGCCCTGAAAGTGCTGTGAAAAAAAAATAAAAAATAATGAATTGGAGCAAGTTGTAATTGCTGTGGTTGTCAGTGTGGAGGCTGGGGGATGCTGTGTAATGGCTGGAGGGTTTGTCACTGCAGAGCTGGTGGCTGCTGGTGGTGGTGACACATCCCCTGGTCACCACAGCCCCCAGCTTCCCAGCCTGGCCGGAGCGGGTGGAGGAGCATCCCGGGAGCTGGGGCCGGTTGGGATGTGGGAAGGGAGGGGATGAGCAGCAACAGGGCGAGGGGTTTGAAAGAAAGACCCTGAGCCTCTTAGGAAGCCCCAGCTGGTGTTGCAATTAAAGCCGTTGCATTTAAGGCCGGTTGTACTTCATGTCACGGTTGTACTTCACGTCATGGTTGTACTTAACGCTGTTGCACTTAAAGCCCTTGGACTTAAGCCTGTTGCATCTCATGCGGTTGCATTTAAAGCCATTGCACTTAACGCCATTGCATTTAGGCCGTGTCAGTTAACGCCGTGTCGCTTAACGCCGTCGCATTTAAAGCCCTCGCACTTAAAGCCGCGCCAATTAAGGCCGTTGCAATTAAAGCCCTTGCACCTAAAGCCGCGCCAATTAAAGCCATCGCGACACAAGCCCTTCCAGAGGGGATGGCTTTTCCCACCAGCGTGGGTGCCTGGCTGGGATGCTGGGGTGAAGGCGGCCACCGTCTGTCCCTGTCCCCTCTCCCCGTCCCGTCCCCGTGCTCCTCGGTGGCGGCAGCCGGTGCCGCGGCCGGAGCACGCTGCCTGCCCGCACATGGCTTTTTTTAGGTTTACAAACATGACGGCCCCGTGCACGCGCCGCTTCTCCCCCCTCCTTCCCCGTGAGTCATCAACCCCGTCACCGGGCCGGGGAAGCCGGAGGCGGCGTCGGCGCATCCCCCTCAGCGCTGGTGACCCCAGCGAGAGGGGGGTGGAAATTAAAAGGAAAATTAGATTTTTAAAAAAAATTTCCCCCACCCCTCCCTCTTTTTTATCATTCCCGTTCCTCTTGCCGCGAGCGAGATGGGGAGGATGTGGATGGCGGCGGTGGCTGCCATCCCGGCTGGCGGGTGGTCCATGATGGGGTGTTTTCGGAGAGGATCGCGGCACTGGTGGGAGGGTGGGAGAGCTGGAACGCTGCCGGCTTCCTCGCCCAGCCACCGGCCACGTTTCGGTAGCCTTGGATTCGAGGCGATGCTGATCGGCACTGTTTAGGGGATGGGTGAGGTTTCTGGGAGGAAAAAAGCCGGTGAGACCCCAGAACGTAGGCGGAGGTGGTGGCAAAAGCCTCGCCGCGCGGCTCCCTGGGGCCCGGCGGTGCCGGTGCCGCGGCTGCCGGTGAGCGTGGAGGTGCCGAAGCCCCCGCGGCTGAGCTCATCACTGGAGCCGGTTGGCGTCAGGGCTGAGGTGGCTGCGATGACTCAGCAGCAACGGTGCTGACTCAGCGTCACCGACCCCAGGGAGGCAGCCGGGATGGGGGGGCTTTACATTTTGGGGGAGAAAAAAGGATTTTTGGGTTTTTTTTATTGTACAGCACGCTGGAAAATGGTTGTGCTGGCGCCGAGCGATGTCTGTGCCACAGGCATACGTTATCCACCCCGTGCTTCTTCCTTTGGCCTTCGGAAAAGGGATTTCATCCGGAGGGGTCGCGTCTCCCACCCGCCGCGAGATGCTTTTCCCCACGGGGGACGGGTTGTGGCGGTGGAACCAGCTCCGGGTTTGGCAGAGCCGGCGTTTTCCCTGCTCCCAGACGGGGCAGGGCCAGGCTCCCACTCATCTCCCGGCTCCTGCCCGCCGGCCATCGCGCTGCCGACTTGTCCGCACTTGCCGGGCGGGAGGGCGGCGGCGCACACGGTTCTCCTCCTCCTCCTCCTCCTCCTCCTCTGCCGAAAGGTTGGGCTGTACGGCACGCTGGTGGCGGCGTCGGCGGCGTGAAGAGTCCCCAAGTCCCGGGAAGGGGACTGCATCATCCCCCAGGTGCGATGGGACGGGGATGGGCTGGAGGGCAGCTGAGCACCCATGGGTGCTGGGTGGTACATCCCCTGCTCGCAACCTGGGGGACAGGAGGGTGCAGGGACCACCCCCTGGCTCAAACTGGGGGGGCAAAGCCTTGAAAACTGGGGTGGGGTTTGCTCAGTGCGTGGGTGTGGGGCAGCTTCCCTCCTCGCTCCCCAAAAACCGGCTTCCCTTCCCGATTTGCAATGCAAAGCAATCGGCAGGGTGGAAATGGCCCTGTTTGGGGTGGGGGGAGGAGGAAGAGGAGTTGGGAGTGAAGGAGTAAAGTTGAGCCTGGGAAGAAGGAAAGTGTTCTAGGTTTTGTCTCTTTCTCACCATCCAACTCTATTTTTAACTGGCAACAAATTAAATGAATTTTGCCTGAGTTAAGACTGTTTTGCCCCTAATGGTAGTTGGTAAGCGATCTGCTTGGCTTTATCTTGACACTCAAGCCTTTCCACCTTATTTTCTACTCTTACCCTGTTGAAGAGAAGTGAGGGAGTGTCTGAGTGGGTGTCTGGCAGCCAGCCAAGGTAACCTACCACTGCAGTCAAAAAATAAATACATCTACTCTGTGGATAACAAATGCACAACATCTTCATCTTACTGAAGATCCACAGACGGATGTACCATAAAGTGAGATGTACCACTTCAGGATTTGAAATTACTCCACTGTCCTTTCCACACTTCCTTAAGGCTTTTTTATGGTCTTGTCGTAGGACTATGAGGATGAGGAAGAGGAAGATGAGGATGATGATGAAGACACAGGGATGGGAGATGAAGGTGATGACAGTAATGAAGGAACTGGTAGTGCTGATGGTAATGATGGCTATGAAGCAGATGATGCTGAGGTGAGATTTGTACCTTTTTTATAGCCTGTTAAATTTGTGGAACAAATTGGTGCTGTAATGCACCTGCACAGATTTGAACCCTTGAAAGATAAAATCTTAGTATGAATTCATTCCAGAAAACTGAGGCTGCTAGTAGGTGATGGTAATTTCTGTTATAACTGGTGTTTTCACAAGAAAAGACAACCTTGAATGTTTAAGAGGGCTGAATGAAAATGCAGACTACAAAAGCCAGCAGCAAATGCTGTAGTTGCAAAGTTAGCACGGCAATTTTGTCAAAAGCTGCGTACTTAATTGTCTGTTATTATTAAATGGTAGTGGCTACATTGTTCACGGTTGTATATGTACAGACAGGCAAAGCTTCTGAAATTTCATACAGTTGTATATGTTTACATAACTTTGTAGATACTTACCAAAATATTTTAAGATTTTCATATATCTTTGTTTACTTTCTGAGTGCTTTTCTTCCTACTTTTATATTCTCTTTACACCCTACAAGTTGCTTAGTGCTCGGTCATATTTATGTGGGTTTTCAGGGTGCTGACGGCACAGATCCTGGAACAGAAACTGAGGAAAGCATGGGAGGAGGTGAAAGCAACCAGAGAGCTGCAGATTCTCAAAACAGTGGTATGGTTATTCCATGTTTCTTCAAAGTCTACATCTGTAAGGGGGAGACATGTAGAAGCCATTTTGCGTGGGTTAAAATACACGCTTAAAATACACACTGAAGACCATTTTAACCTGAAATGTAGTTTCTTTCGAAGTGTTCTTTTCTGGATGTATTATACATTTCTTTGAAAAGACGACAAGCTCTGGCTGGTATGGAAACTGCTGTTGATGTCTCAGTAGATCAATCTCCTTTCTGTAAATCAGCACTTGAATCATGAATAGTTTGTTTCAGTGCTGGTCTTGATGTAGCTTGCACAAGTCTTATTTAAAGTAGTTTTAAATAACGGTACTGATCTGTCCCTGCTCTTGCAAGGGTAGAAGTATCTGTATTAATGTGGTACCAGAATTTGAAGACTTGCCTTCATGTTTTCAGCTCAGTTTGGAGGGCGTGGGTTTACTCTTCTATACTTCTGGATGTTTTAGGAGAAGGGAGCACAAGTGCTGCAGAGTCCACTTTCCCTCATGAAAGTTCAAGAGAACAGCAGCCATCATCTGCCTCCGAGAGACAGACCCCTCGACCCCCCCAGTCACCACGCAGACCACCACATCCACTGCCCCCACGACTAACTATTCATGCTCCTCCTCAAGAACTGGGTCCCCCAGTACAGGTATAAACTATCTCTAGTGGTTCAGAAGACTTTTTAAAAAAATACTGTATAATTTCTTCTAAATAAAACCTAAGTACTCTGCCTATTGTAAAAATAGATAGCATCCTAAAAATGGTAGCTGAACAAACTGACTTAACACGGCTCATACTGTAGATTATGGCTGGACAGGGAACTTTAGAAGCAGTAAGGCACTCATGGTGGGTTTTTATCTTGAAATTCTTAATACTGATGGTGTTTCAGTCAGTGACTGCTGATATTCCCACCACAGAAGCTGTTCCTGAACAGGCTGTAACTCATACAGGTTGGCAGGGGGTTTATTGTCTCTGCCCCAGTGCAGATGGGGCAGAGGAATGTTGCCATTCATTTTCTAAGCTAAACCTTTCATAGTCAGTGGTTATGATAAACTGATTCACAACTCATAATTATGCTTTGACATAGACCTATAGATTTTGTAAATTAAAACATCACAACTCAAATCTTGCAAAAATACCTGACTGCGATTATCCTTTGCCATTAACTTTTTCTGAGGCTTGGGGCCGCAGTATTTCTGTGTTAAAGTTTTCTGTCCTCAGTAGAAAGTTGAGTAAGATAGTAATGTCACTTCCCCAGAATTTAAACCTACATGATTCTCTTTCACGGTTAGACCAGGCAGCAGATATGAGGTGTGGTGTAGCTGCTGTTCTTTAAGAAGGTATGAAGCTGTAGCTAGCAGTGTTGTACACTTACCCATTTAGCCCCTGTCCTTGGCTCCGATTGAACAGTTGTATGTTATTAGAATTCAGGAGAGCATTCATGCTGTTTTTCCTTTACTCTAAAGAGAATCCAGATGACTCGAAGACAGTCAGTGGGACGTGGACTTCAGCTAACTCCTGGTTTAGGTGGGATGGTAAGTATGTGAGAGTCTACTACTGCATTAAGGGAACATTCATAACTCCAGGGTTTTATTCTGTTTGTTAAAGAAATCTGGCTACTGATTTCAGGGGTGGGATGGTTTCTGTAGCCTTGCAGGTAATATCTTGGTCCTCTTAATTTCTGTATAAATGGAGGGCAAATACCAGAAAAGTCCCAGGAAGCTAAAGCTCTTCAAAAGAGATTGAATTGGTTTTGTCCAAGGTGGTTTAAATTGCTTGGTTTTAGAGTCAGTCTTTTAAAGTGGATATGTTACTAGAAAAAATAATACGAATGTTCTCAGCCTTATCATAAGGGAACAAGGCTAATACATGCTTTCTGTCTGTCTCCTTCAGCTAATTTTGAACTCTTTATTCAACTTCAGCTGTATTTGACAGAACGAATGCCAGGTTCAGTGAGGGATGGGAGAGAGACTGACTGACTGACTGAAAAAGTATCTTTTCTGACATCAAAGACATCAGCTCAGATTTTTTGATTCTGCTTGGCTTGCATGTACTTGCCATTCCATTTCTCAGTAGAACTGGCCCCGGTACCTAGTGCTTTTTGCCTGGACAGTAACTGAGCACATGACGGGGACCTCACAGGTACTTTAGGGAGAAAGGTTTGAAAGATATGGAAGGAAGACAGGGAGATGAATCCTTTGAAAGATGAGTGCCAGGCAAGTGTATAGTTTTTATTTTTGTTTGGGTTGGGTTTTCTTTGTATTGCCTGTAAGGGTGATCTATCTAATGAGCTGAAAGTTAGACATCTAAAATTAGACAGGTGTTTTGTTGGAGCTACATGTGTCTTAGTTTTGCTGGACAATGTGGAAAAAGAAAACCAACCTTTAACTCGGCTTGGTAGCAACTGAAAAGACATTGTAGGCTCTCATATCAGTCTCTTTTTTTCCAGCAGCAACACTTCTTTGATGATGAGGACAGAACAGTTCCAAGCACACCAACTCTTGTAGTTCCACATCGTACAGATGGGTTTGCAGAAGCCATTCAGTAAGTAAAGAAATGTAAAGAAATGAGATGTAAAGAAAAAAAGGGAACTACTTCTTTCTATTTTTCATTGTAATGAAGATAAATTCAAATGAAATGAACTTGTGATTGGAGTGACATGTGAAGATGTGCCAAGTACCCCAAATATTACCAATAAAAGTAGGAAAACTTGCCTCCATTTTTGGATGTGTGACAGTTCTGGACATGTTCAGCAGTCCACTTAAAATTGTGAGATTTATAAGATGAATAAGTAAAGACTATTCACTAATTTACTGATTTTAGATGCAGTGCAAAGAAGTTTGCAGAAGTATTTACTATTTAATTAGCAGTAGTTTAGCTGAGTTTTTATGGTCAGTTCAATTTTGTCTCATGCATAATTTTTTCTCTTGTTTTGGTCAGAAAGTTGCATTTGTTTTTCTTCTTCCCCCCTTCCCCCTTCCCGAGCATTGAAAAAATTGCAGAATTCCTTAAATTTTTTTATTTTGATAGTTCCCCCCAGGTAGCTGGAGTTCCGAGATTCAGATTTGGACCCCCTGAAGATATGCCACAAACTAGCTCAAGTCACTCTGATCTCGGTCAGCTTGCATCACAAGGAGGTAAACCATTTCTGGTCTCTCTTTTCCACGGTGATTCAAGTGAAAAACAAATAATGCAGTCAATAAAATGCAGATCTACTTTTGTACTTGTTGAAGTGTGGAAACCTGCAAGTCTTAAACAATTGTCAGCAGAGAGAGACTAATGGAAAGTAAAAAGGTGTTTCCTTCAAGTTACTGCACTTGTGTTTGTAACATGGTTTAAAAAGTAGAATGTTTCTGTGGGTAGGAACAACAGGCTTGTGAACCAGAGAAGCTGGAATTTTACGTAGGACAAATTGCCTGCTGGGCACAAGAAACTTCATTTAACAAGAAATGAAATATTGAAGGAATGGTTGTTTTGTGTGTTTATTTTGTTGGGTTTTTTTACTGTTGATTGTAGCTTTCCTGTAATAAAATAATAGGGAGAAACAACAAATGCAAAGAAACCCTTGGGGTATTTCTTTACCTGCTAAGAGGTGGACAGGCAATTTGTCCAATGCTGTCCTGAATCAGTCCCTTTCCCCTGCATCCCTGTCAGCATGGAACAGTATGCTGTTCTTGGAGGAAAGCTGACAGCAAAATAATGGCATAAGAAAAGGATGAAACTAAAACAAGTAGTAATATTTTCATCAAGGTTTTACCTTTCAATAAATTACAATTAGCTCTGGCAGTAAGTCAGAGAAACTTAAAACACAAAAATGTCCATATTTACAAGTCACTGGATTTCCTCAAGTGTCCAGAGAGGAGACAACAGTTAATCTGTTTTTTAGCTGGCTTTTTTAATCGTCACTAAAACTTTGTGTTGCAGGTTTAGGAATGTATGAAACCCCACTATTCCTTGCTCATGAGGAAGAATCAGGTGGCCGCAGCGTTCCAACAACACCATTACAAGTAGCGGCACCAGGTAAATGGCAAGAAATTTGCAGGCTGAAGCAAAAGCTGGAAACCTTGACTTTCCAGAAAACAATTTGATTATTGTTGTTATAGTGCTTCTTGCTCCAGCAGAAGTATTCCAGTAGCCCTTTCCCTGGCATGCCAAAGATTTCCGTGAATTTTCTGTAGGAAATTCAAACTAACTTTATGTTTATTAAACTACTTTTCTTGTACAGTGACAGTTTTTACTGAAAGTGCATCAGCTGACGCTTCGGAGCACGCTTCTCAGTCCGTTCCCATGGTTACAACATCTACTGGCAATCTGTCCACCACGACAGAGGCTGGAGCTGGTGATGATGGAGATGAAGTTTTTGCAGAGGCAGAATCTGAAGGGTAAACTGTGACTTGTTTGGTTCACTAAGATTTGATGTCATGTTAGTTTTAATGATTTATTTTTGTTTTTCATCCAAGTGTGCCTGTAATTCATTTTTAACTTGTTCTGGTAGGAGGGACAGCTCAAACAGGATTTGGTAATTTTGCGAAGTAGTACAAGCTGCCCTTTTTGTCTAAACCCAAAGATTTTCTTTCGATTTTTCTTTTGATTTAACATAGCTAATTCAAAAGACACCCAAAAAAATAAACTTCGGTGTTTTTCCAGAATGCATAAGGCTCTGGACTAGTCACATACTGATGGTAAAGGCCCCAATGGGGTTTGTAGAATAAAGGCTAAAGCATTCCTGTTTGTTCATAGAGAAAATCCCTCCTTGTTACAAAGCAGGCATATCCAGTGAGGTCGTTAGTAAAGGCAGTGCGAAAGCATGAAAGATGTAGCACGAGAGAGAGGAATAAGCAGTTCTTCGGAATTTGATAGACAAATGATTTTGTCTCGCACTTTCTAAGTGCATTTTATGCTATCTTTTGATTTTTATTGGTTGCATAATAATAAAAGATGTGTAGTTTACAGTTTACCTAAACTTTTATCTACTGATTGCAGGAGGTAGGAGGTTTGGTCATAAAAAATTTAAATGTTACTGCTGCGAGTTAAATAAGCCACACAGTTTTCTTCATGCAGCACCAATTTGGATTGCAGCAGTCTGCCTACAAGTAGGTAGAGCATAGGATGGGTTTTCTAATGTTAAGGTCTCAAATTTGTTTTTTATAAAACCATCTAATATATACTTCTTATCTTTAGTGATTAGAGGTATATCCATAGAGGAACTAAATGGTTCACAGAACAATCTGTAGTTCTGAACAGGCTTTTAGTTTGATAGGAGAGCGAGTCAACCTGTTGCTGGTAGAGAACAGATGGCTGCCACAATTTATGAGTTTTAGTTATCATCAACAGTTTTTGTGTACTAATCAAACTAAATAAAATGTATACCAAAAACTGAGCTGCATTTAAACTACATCAAATGTTCACCTTTTTTTCCCAGTCCTATAATGCCTTTTTGGTTTTGTCTTTTGAAGACGGAGTCCGAATAACTTAGGTATTGCACCAAGTGATCTTTAGGCATAACCAGTCAGTGGTGGGCTCTCCACTTCATTCTTCTCCTGCCTCAACATACACACCACCGTCACATTAGGCTTTTTAGTTACTCTTATCAAATATTTTCTATGACCTTCCCTGAAAGACAATTGATATGTTGAATATGCATCTAGAATGGGGCTGCATATCAAGGAAATTACACTGTTGTTTTTCAAAAAGCCAGATAAATCTCTCACGATTGAGGTGGGGGTAAATGACAAAACAGTTTAAAACTCATGAAAATTTCTGGGAAAGACATTTGCATAGGAATCTTTCTACTCCAAGATGATGCTTTTTTTCCTGAGCTTTTTGACGCTATGTAAATATCCATATATGTTTTTCTTCCCTCTTCTCTTCTAGAATCACTTCAGAGGCAGGCCTAGAAATTGATAGCCAGCAAGAAGAAGAATCTGTTCAAGCATCTGATGAGTCAGATCTTCCTTCGACTAGTCAAGATCCTCCTTCTAGTTCATCTGCAGGTGCGGGTTAATTACTGGAAACAGTTGTTTCATACAATTTCATTACATGTGGGAAGTTTTTGGACCAGCATTATGCACTGCTGATAGCCAAGATACACAAAATCAGACAGAACTCTTAGAGCAAGGTCACGTTTTGTTTGCCATGAAGACTGTAGGCATCAAATTTTCTTTCTCACAGTAACTAGAGTAGGCCATAGTAAGAATAATGCTTCAAGGAGCAAAAGTTATTGATACTTTGGTGATAAATCATCAAAGAACAGTAAGTAAATCACTGTTATCGATTTACCACTTAGCATAGGTGATGAAAGAAGTCCCAGACTTGTTTGTTTTGAGGCTTTTATTTATATCAGAGGTGTCAGTGAAATAAGGATGCACCTTCATAATTTTAAAGTAAATTCAAGAGCATAATGCATATCAAATCATGTAAACATAAACACTGAGAAACTGTACTACACACAGACGGTCTTTCCTGCATTTCCACTTATTCACAGACACAAGCAGTAACCAGCCTAAGCCGTTTCGACGTGTCAGACTTCAGCCACCGACATTAAGAACTGGTGTTCGTGGTCGTCAGTTCAACAGGCAAAGGGGTAAGTTTTCATGATTGCTCAATTTCAGACTCTTTAGAACATATTTTTAGCACTCTCTTCCTATGGGGACCATATATGAAGTACTACTTTATAAGCCTGTCTTTGCTTGTAAGGCATTAAATAATACGGCATCCCTACCCTATCTTTCAATGTTACCCTAAGAGCTCTGTAGTTTTGTTTTAGTATGTTAGTTTGAGCACTTTAAATTTTAGGTAGGCAAACTTCTTATCAGTGGAGAGAGAGTAAAGTGCAGTTGATCCTAAACTAATCAAAGTTTTAAGAAGATTTAAAAAAAAAATGTTAGTACACAAGTTTAGAAATCTTTGGTTTTAACATTACGTATCAGTTTCCCATAAGGTATGTAGGGATTCCAGTTATTATCTCACTAATATCTCACTGATTTGGAAAAAAAAAAAAAAAAAAAAAAGAAAAGGTTTGTAGAAGTTTTAAAGATTTTTGTGATGCAATATAGAGTTAAAGCATGA
>JAOXNH010000004.1:6839902-6860813 GCA_028566575.1 Bartramia longicauda
ATTTCCTTGAGTATATTAAAAGATTAAAGGAAATTAAAATGTTTTTTTCCAGAACAAGGAAATAAGAGTAACTTAAAAATAATAAAAAAAAATATTAAAATGAGCTGTAGCATTATTTTCATGACTAAAAGCATATTTTAAATGCTATGAAATTGATGGCAAGTTTGGCATTTAGAGAAGTTAAGTCAGAAAACGCAGATGCAAAGACATCCCCGTAAGTGCTAAATGAATGTCACTAAATCAGCAGGAAGAATGGCAGTGAGCTGCCCGCCGGGGTTCACATAGAACATTCTAGTGCTATTTCTTTGTGGATTAACAGTGAGATGCTGCATGGACACCGAGAGCCAGCCAGCTTGCCCACAGCCACTGGTTTAAGGTCCGGCTGCGGGGGAAACATGGAATACTGCTGCTCAAGAAATCGGTGATCATCTTGAAGGTCAGTGCTTTCACCTTTTACTAGTATGAGCTTTACCGGGGACAGCAAAACTTAGATAAAGCTTATTCTGCTGAATACAAGTTAAGGATCTGAGCTTGGGGCGGGTGAAAAGGGGCTGAAAACAAAACATACCCAGAAAGAGGCTCTCGCTGATAGTTCGGTGGACAAGGTGTGTCTATGCACTGGTAGCTTCCTCTCATGTTGAAACACATCTGATTTGATCCACAATTAATGTTCTGTTCAAGGCACTCATCAATATCTGAATGTAAAAAAACACGCGGATGATCAATAGATGGCAGAAGAAATTAAGGGTTAAAGAGCAGCTGGGTCAGCAAAGGCTGAGCAGCCTGCAGAGTGCACTCTGCACCCGGTGAAACCCTTCAGGGTCTGGTCCTGCTGTTTGAGACACGCGTTCCAGTAACGTGCATGTATTATTGTTGGCATTTTACTGCTGTGCAGGACGGCGTATTGTGCAGCCACGATCCAACATAAACCATAGTTGTCTTGTCAACAGAGCCTAATTAGTTCATATTTTACAGGTTTTCTGTTTGTTTTTTTTGTGGATCAGAAAATCTGCCAGTACCTTTTATTGACAGAGACAGGTTAAGGATTATATTGGCTTTAACCCCAGAGCTGCTGTCTGCTTGCCTGGAGTTAAATGTGTAGCACATGATCACAGGAGAATAAGAAGTTACAGTTGTCTAATTTGCTGGTGTTTTATGAAGCATTGAAATGTGAAATATAAAAAAACTACTGCAACTTGCTCTTTTGAATGCCCAATCTCATATAGGTAATTGAAAGATAGGGCTTATACATGTATTGAACGTGATTTGTATCTTATTTATTTACAAATACATTTCTGACCACTCCAAGAGATCTCCATACCTTGACAGGTTTTGCCGTTGGATGTAAGGCGATAACCGGCTGGACAGGTACACTGGTAACTTCCCAGGGTGTTCCTGCATTCGTGCTGACAGATATCTCTGGTTTCACACTCATCTATGTCTGCGGAAAGAAACAGGAACGCATCAGGATTATTTGAACCTGGCATTGAGCAGAGGTATTCCATGTCCTATTTGTATTTGAGCGTACGGACAGAGTTGTTGGGAGCTGTGTGGATCTTGATTTCTGGTGGAGTTGAATGTCTAACACTAGCAAGTCTTTTCACACCTTACCTGCCACATTCCTTAAAACTATTTTAGTAACTGAAGTCCTCACCTCTTTTGATGGCAGCCATAATTCCTATTCTAGCTGGAGAGACCAGTGTCTCTGGGAAGAAAGGGGGAGGTGCAATCTGTACCCATCAGCAAGGTTCCACAAATGGAGTCTTGCTCCCAAAAGCCAGCTGAGCTGCCCGACAATAAGGTTTTAGGCAACATGGTTAGGAGATGCCCACATCAGTTATCTGGTCAGAGGAAGCCTTGACAGTGGGGGAGTTGTTCTTACAGTTAATCCCTCCTCAGGCAAAGCCGTTTCCCTTCCAAACTGATCTTCCTCATGCCGTGGGGATAAATTAAGCTCAGTATCTGGGAAGATTATCAATATATGCTCTTAACTTTTTGGTTTTTTTTCCTTAAATCTCTTTCTCAAATATAGAAGTACCAGACCACTTTATGTAAAATTTTCAAAGCAATTTTCAATAATCACAGTGTGATTTAGACATAGTTCATACATAATTATAATTTCTTTTGAAACATCTGCCTAATTCAGGAGAGCAATAGGATCCTACTTAAGTGAGTCTCATGCAAGAGTTAAGACTTACATGATTAAACCAGTGGAAGGAAGGTCTTTGCTTCCCTTCTCTTCATCTGATTTACAGGGGTTGCATTAGATAAAAATGCAAACACAGAAAGAAATAGATGTGACTGTAGAAATTTACAGTAGGTTACTCTCAAATCCTGATGGTTGTCTATTGAAAGAACCTTCTTTTTTTAAAAAAAAAATCATTTGGGTGTATTCTTCATATTAAATGGTAATTTTAAAATATAGATGCTTATTCTAGTGAAACAGAAGGACAAGAATATTAACTAATTCAGAGTGGAAGCTGGGGTGAAGATAACAGGAATATAGCTACTGCTGGTGAAAGGGGTAAGTGGAAATCTATGTCTTCCAGTTAAACTGCTACACCCATAGCAAACTGCATGGACACAACTACTGCAGTGTCTTTATAATTTAAATACAAGGTTTGATGTCTCAGTATCTCTAATTTTTATTAATCGAAGTATATCCATATTTTGCAACATTATATATTGCCAGATAATTATAGCAGTAATTCTGGCTGCTAGAATCCAGCTGCAGATTACTGTATTCATCCTGGCAGTACGTTGTGCCTCCTGTGCAGTGTCACCGGCATGTACACAACTGCCATCTCAAACGCACTGGGACAAGCTCTAGTGAGGCCTAGATCGCGGTGCCCTTAGACCTGAACTCAGCAGTATTATCACAAAATAACTTAATTGAATAATAGTTTTTTTCTTAAAGTACTGAAAATGAGTTAAGTTGGCAAAATCTGGCTTCAGAGAAGCATATTTCAATAGATGAACTCATTTTTCATATCCCCGCCTGTCCTTTGTGTAAAGCATCAGGTCAGGCGGTCCCTCTCGAAAGTCCAAATCAGTCAGTGAGAGGACAGGCTGCTGTTCCTTTTGTCTTTCATGACGAGCTGAATTAAATTTCCAATACCTGTGCAGACAGCAGCATTTCACTGAAAAACCTCAGAAAAGCTCAGGTAGTAAGGAGGAAATGAGCTAAATACTTAGAGGTGCCAAATACCTTTGTTTCCTGTTGGTCTTCGAGGGTGCTCTGAGGCTTCGAACCTCTTCCAAAAACTTGGAGGCAGAGCTTGCCAGTTACTGTAACTACCCTGCTCGCCTCAGCGTGGGAAAGGTGGCAGTGCTGTCATTGTCACAACTTAGGACAAACCCCCATTTGGTTACTAATCCACGCTCAGTGGATTACTGCTGCTGTAGCACGTTACTGCTGCTACCCACCATAATTACAGCCAATTTAAAAGCTGGTGCTTATGTTGCCCGTATGGCAGTGAGTAACCATCCCGTAGCAGGGCTGGCAACCATCCTAGTGTGCTCAACTGTAAGATCTTTATATCCAAACCTTTTTGAACCACATTATTACTACCATCACTGGGACTCTCAGGTAAGCAACATCCCCAGGGCTAGACTGGGTCTACTGCTGTTCCTTGAAGTGTGAGAAAATTCCCAAAGGTGAGCTACTGTAATCAGAAGAAAGAGGATAACGGAGGGAAACAATTTGCAAACACACAATAAGCAGGACAGTTAAAACAAGAGGTTATGAGAAGGAGGTTTGAAAACTTTTTTGCTACAATGTGGTCAGGAGACAAGAACATGCAGAACTCTCTGAATATTTATCAGGGTAACATGGAAAAAAGCCACAGCACCAGAAACCATCAGGCCCTGGTGTATAGAAAACAGTAACCTAAGAGTAAGGACCAAAACAAGAGAATTGCATAGACACGACTGACATTTACCTACACATCTGTCATTTCTTGCCTCATAGCCTTCAGGACAAGTTTCTCTAACGGTCCTTCTAGTCCTGGAGAAAGGTATTCTGCTGTTCCTATACTCTGAGAAGGAGCTGTAGAGATTTGAGGAGTGCCTGTAATATTGTTGAGGTTGATAGTTGTCTCTCACAGGGGAGAATTGAGCATAGTTATAGCTATTGTAATAGGCACCATAATTTGGCAATCTCTCCAATCCAGCGCAAGATTTCCCATCACCTAATAAATGTTGCCCAGGTGGACAGAGACACTTGAAGCTGCCGGGGGTGTTGGTGCATTGAAATGCACAGGGTTTAGGCACTTGTTCACATTCATTAATGTCTGCTCATGTGACATGATCCAGAGCAACAAACCATGTGGAAAGGAGAAAAAACAAACAAACAACACATAACTATATGTATATATATATACATATGTATTTATCTCAGTCTGTGGAACAAACTGAAGACATAAAAGTAAGATCTTGAAGGCAGTAAAATATAGAGAACACGATGCCAAGCAGGCAGGTTATTCTAAGCTGTACAGTAATTTACCTTGATTCTTCCTGTAAGGCTGCTTGTGACCTAAGACTCTGCTCACGTAGGACAAGGACTCTGCTGAAGGTCTCGCCTCCAGTGTTACTGAAGGTAAGGGGTGGCTAGAAAATGGGGATTTGACTCTGTTCCCCTGCTCTTCCAGAGGCAGGGCTGTGACAAAGCCTGAACGCTGCCAGCTGTGGTTCCTGCTGATGGACTTGGAGAGGTAAGTGGCCCTTAGGACACACACTGTTCATTGTTTCAGCCTAAGCAGCTCACTACCACTTGAGGAATTATTTTTTTTTCCTTAAGTTCTCCACAGATGAGTGGGAGAAGCTGTCAGGCCGTTCCTTAAAGGAGGATACTTAACATGGAGCATTCTTGAGAAGTACAGCATTAGAAATTCATTCAAAACAATACTGAGGGAAGCTCAAAAGCTCTGGTGCAGTCATTGGGCTCTGCATCAGGGGAAAAATCAGGTCTCGAGGACGTGTCACAGCGTTGCCGGGGAAAGAGGTTGGATATGTTCCAACCTTTCATGTTGTTATTGGCCATTTCAGCTATGAAAAGTCAGAGACTTAATGGTAAATATTAATTCACATTTGTATAATTATAAAACAGAATTATTTTTGTTTTCCTAAAGAATTCTTTTTTTTTGTTTTGTTATTTTAAGTTCATTTTCCCTTTAATTTGTAATCCAAAATAATTTGACCAACCCTAGCAGTAAATATCCATCTTTAAATCAAATCTGACTGGTAAGCATTCAAAGTAGAGTAAAAGGTTTAAGGATATAACACGATGAGGATATTTCACTCAAAACAAAGTAAATACGAGTGCTCTTGGATACTGCAGGACCAGGGCTTCCCCCCCAGTCTCTCTGACGTTACCAGAAAGAAATTCTCATCGAGTTGCTTCAGGCCCAGCTGAAAATTTGAAAATCCTTTTCAAACTTAGATTCACTCTTTGCTAGGAAAAAAAAAATCTCTTTGCTAATTCCAATCAGGAATGTGCAACTCCAGAACGACCTGACAGTAACATTCATAACAACATATCAATAATTGACTTACATTGCTAACTTTGCTTTACCAAAATTTAAAGATGATTTTAATGATGACTCAATAAAGGCTACATTATATTATATTACTGGAAAGTATATATTTTTTTCAATTCTTATTGTAAGAATAGCATTAAGTGAGCATTATTACAACTTATTTTGTCCCCCTTGAACATCGTATTTTGAGCATAGTTTGTATCCCTCTGAGATAAGCAATGTATGATAATGGTATTTTAAAAGTAATACTGTTTAGAAACATAATAGAATAATAAATTGTATTTTTATCAACTGCTTAACACTTTAAATATTTTAAACTTTTAAAGAATTTTGGGGGGGTAATGACAATTAAATGTTTTGAGAGTCGGAAATCCAGGGATAATTACTGCAGTATTTTTCAAATTATTTCACAAACACATAACAAACTTTACATATTAGTTGGCATTTCGTTAGGGTAATATTGTCAAGGGTTATAAACAATAATTTTTAACATTTTTAACATGTCAACGACTAATATGACTTTTAAGTTTCTATTCCTTCACTGTGTGCACCAGATGAAAAATGTATTACTCATACACATGTATGAGTGTATATGTACTAACATCTTTACAACAGCCAATGTCCTTCCAACAGGCTGTGGATAAGCAATAGAAGACTATCACAGAAATAATGCAAGAAAACAGGTGAAAATTCGACCAATTCCTTTTGTGGAAGCAGCCTGGGCGACACAAGTGAAACGGAAGGCAGGAAGGCACCTGCATTTACACCATGGCCACCCCTGTGAGCACAGTGACCGCTGACTGACTGGTAAGGCTAAGTCTCCACTGGACAGTATCCCTTTGATTACACACCATAAATATTAAATATTTATAAGAAAAACATGAAATGGCTTTGAAACAAAAATAGCTAAATTCTCAGGCTTTCTCTAATTTGAAGAATAACATTTGATTTTAAATTCTAGATAGACTTGCACATGTTATATGCAAAAATGCTCTATAACAGCTTTTGATAATGCCTTTCCATCTATGATATGGCATGTTGAGATCCAAAACAGTTCACAGAAATACTGTACTGTGCTTATGTGGGCATGCATATATCTGTGGGTGTTGCGGTGACAAATGAGCATCTAATCCCCATTTAACAGGGAATTATGACAGAAAGGACTTCACACAGGGTAAGAGTAGCACAGGTAGGACCAAAGTTCAGTTACTCTGTTTCACTCTGGGGTCCTACTTACTTTTCAACTCTTCTTTGTGTTCACTGGAAGCAATAAAAGCCAGATTTTATTAACACGTGTGAACTAGTATCTTTGAGTCTATATTTTAAATATATTTTTAAGCAGATAAAACTTCAAAGGCGCATAAAGGTCTTACTTTAATTTCAGAGGGACCTTTCAGTGGTTGGTTCTTGGTCAGAAGATAGCTTTAGGGCAGCTGTTAGTGTTTTGTGAAAATCCATAGTCCTAGACTTTATCTACCTATTACTGTCAGAAATGTAAATGGTTTTAATGTATGTTAAGGAGTCTGAGATTGATTTATTTCAGTAGAGAGGCAGCTGGTGGAAGTAATGTCTTGGTCTACAGCCAGACAGTTTCTTACTGCAATTTAATCCCTTAAATAGAGAAATTCCTGGCTTTTGGTATTCCAAAATCTTAAGTTGTTTAAAAATAATAATTAAAAAAACCAACACTCTTCTCCAAAGCAGCTATTTATCACTTTGGAAAACTAATCTTGAAGACGTCATCATGGAGGAGTGCGTCTCTGATACGAGAGCAACTGAACCCAACTTCACGTAAGTGTCATATACCAACATTCATAAACCATTACTATCAGGGTGGATCAGCTATTATTTTTTAAATATTCCACATAAATATAAAAGGGGTGAACCTAAACGATCCTAGTGCCATCCTGAGGCCTATGAAACGCCACAGGAAGTGTTTTACCTACTTGCACTGACACCATTCATGAAGCTGTAGCTCTCCACCTCAGAGCTGTGAGAGCATCCTTCAAATGCTCTGCATGTGTTCCTGGGAGAAAGCTCTGCACATTTTAATGCCGAAAGGGTCTGTGTAGGTGGCGAGGGGAGTAACTACATGGCCAGCATTCCTGAGACTGACAGGAATCCTCCTTCTCTCCTGTGATCCACCCAAACCAGAAAGGAGAGCATTAACTGATAAATGCGTACCAGCTTCCTCCTCTCTACCCACACGGGGAACACCCTTCGCAGTTCCAGAGGGTGAGTGTGTTTGTGCCATGCGCTTGCAGAGGCAAGTTCTGGGTGTATCGCGCCTCTTGCAACACACTTCCTTTGGGTGTTCTCCTGTAGAGGAATCCGTGTCACTCCCTGCTTGACTGCCTTAAGGTGTGAATCAATGCAGTCCAGGGTAGAGCCAGGCACGTTTCACTGTCCAGTCACTAACAAATCTGACCTTATGTTTATATAAACAAAGCCTCTTGCGGAGTGGTAGCTTGCCACATCCGGCCATCAGTGCTTGGAAAACCTCATACAGTTTTGTTTTTTTTTTTTTCAAAGTATGGATTTATAGCCATCTCCATTTGGAATCGTTTAGTTTTGGCTATTAGTTTTGGATGGGTATTTCTCAACTACAGAGCAAATTTGTCTACGTAGCATAGTCTTCAAATGGGATAGCAC
Source organism: Bartramia longicauda (assembly GCA_028566575.1). Taxonomy (NCBI): domain Eukaryota; kingdom Metazoa; phylum Chordata; class Aves; order Charadriiformes; family Scolopacidae; genus Bartramia; species Bartramia longicauda. The sequence continues at coordinate 6,848,092 of JAOXNH010000004.1, forward strand.
TGTTGGATGTGTTACAGCAGAAAGCCCAGCCAAAAGCAGCAGCAGCAACTATGTGATAGTAATGTGACTGGCCAGCTTACCCACACAAGGTCTTCCAACTCCCTGGGACCGATATCCTCTCGGACACACGCAACGGTAACTTCCTCGTGTGTTCTCACAGATCTGGTTATAGCGGCACTGGTGGGTTCCATCCTGGCATTCATCGATGTCTGCAAGCAATGAGGCAAGAGGAAGCAGTTAGATTTTTCTTGAAACTTCTTACAGCTTTAAATTTCTTAATGAATAAGGAAAGCAATTAAGCCACAAGTGAATCTGGCCTTCTAGATTGGTGTGGCCTCTGATGTACACCCTTCTTACCTGGTGTCATCCCTAGGCATTACTCTCTAACAGTTTACGAGTCACAATATGTTTCACAATCTGACAGCAAACTTTGAGCAGATACACAGAAATCTTTCAACTGTATTGCATTTACACTTTTTTGATAATTTTCAAAAGTTTTCACTGAGGTTTCCAGTTTGATCAGTTACTGTCCAAAGAGACAGAATCCACCTTCCTGTCATATCCCATTAGAAAAAAAAAAAACAAAACCATAGTTTATGTGACATTGGTTATGTTTAACAGCATCCCTGATAAGCACAAGGACCTATGACCTCAATTCGGAGCTCCTGAGGCAAACTCTTAAGAAACCACTCACACAAGGGGCAAAACATTTCAGTCAACGAACAAGTTCTAGAATTCAACACAAAAGAGAAGAGATGATGAGGAAAACCTGGAAGCAGCAAGGATAAATCTATTCTTTAATATCAATTACAACAAAGTTAAACATGTATGTTCACATAAATTTCATCAAATCACACCAAAATTTGGTGCCTTAATACAAGCAAATCTTGATAACTGGGGATGGACTATCTCCAAGATTATTTTTTAAAAACAAATCATCATTGTTCCTGTGTTTCCCATCATCGTACAGTGCATTAACACTTCTACTCACCCATACAAGTTCCGTTTTCTGCTTTGGTCATTCCGTTGGGACACAGATCAATGCACTTATAGCCACCACGGGTGTTTTTGCAAAGTTGGTCAGGCCTGCATACATTCTGCCTGCACTCATTCACATCTTATTAAAAAAAAACAAACAACAAAAGGACAAGACTGGAAATGAATTTGCCTCCTTATGCTCAGTTCCTAAAGAGCAGAATATTCCAGCTGTAATTATACTGTGTCCGTGCATTTGAATGCCTTTCATGCATATTTCTCAGTCAGCACAATTCCCACTCCCTCTGGGTTTTACAAACAAATTCAGAAATACATACTAAGGATACCATCCATAGCAGGATTTTCCTTCATAAACATTCCCAATAAAAAATATAGTAACCAATAAATGCTGAACTACGTCCATTGGAAAGAGGGAATGAACATTCAAAAATGTATTCATACCTATGCATTTTCTGCCCTTTAACTGAAATCCTGGATCACAACCACAGTGGAAACTTCCTATAGTGTTGAAGCAACGCTGATGGCAGGAGTTGGACTCTTGACACTCATTAACATCTGTTGAACAATACAAATCCGTGATATAAGAGCTGTGAGTCGCCTTGTCGTCATTTACCTGAAAGTGTTTTGTTTGAGGGAACGTTCTTGACTGTGCTTTGAGCTCTAGTTATTACACTGCTGAGGTGTGTTCAGAAGCATTTACTTCTTTCAGCTCTTTGTAAAAGAAAATTCCCACGAGACACAAAAGCAAGAATTTTAGGTCATTCCCTGATAGGATTTAAAATTTATTTCTAAAGATGGAGAAAGCAAAAGGTTTCAAAATAAACCCAAAACACAAAAACCCACACCCAAAAAAACCCCAAAACCCCCAATCATAATGATGAAAATTTATAGACACCTTAGTTGGAGATGCATCTTTTAAAAAGTTACTTTCAACTGTGTGAAAGACAGCATTTTCAGTTTGTGAACGCTAACACCGAAACCTAAAGACCTCTCCATACCTTGGCAGCTGTATCCATCAGCTGTTCTCCTGAAGCCGTTCCCACATCTGACCACACAGCGGTATGAGCCAATGATGTTTTCACAGTCTTGGCCAGCACGGCAAGTATGTCCCCCTAATGCACACTCATCAATATCTGTAATTAAAAACAAGCTGTAAAGCTCACTATGTCAAACTCAAACACAGCACGATCAGCTGAGATACTTGACCGCAAATATATTTAGACATGAAATAACTGGACTACCACCAATAAGTTATATTCTTTGAATGACAAAATGGCTGAGCCCAAACAGAACATCTCCCCAGTGATTAAGGTGCCAGGGGGCTTTTTGTGAGCAGCCTGTCCACGGCAACAGTCATCCTACCCTGACACGTCCTGCCATCCGCAGAGATAGTGAGGCCTTTCGGGCAGGAGCAGTAGTAAGATCCCACGGCGTTATGACAGGTATGGGAACAGGGATTTCTCAGAGCACATTCGTCTTCATCTGGAACAAGGAAACGTTTTACAAACCAGTGAGACTTTGCAAGACTTTACAAGAAACTATTACCAAACAAACCCTTCACAAGAGGTATATTACAACAGAATAGATGGATTTCAGTGTTAGACTTAAAACTTCCTAGATACATGTGCAAAGATTACTACATTTTCCATGTTAAAGCTGTAGAACTCGTATTACAGACAATAACTGCACGGGAAAAATTGTTTTAGCAACCTTATTTTCAGTTTTCCTGGTTGTAAACTTTTTTGATGGTGTAGCATATCTTGTTTAATTTCCTTAATTTATAAACTTTCAAGAGGCAATGAAATAAATCCACAAAAGTATATAAAACAATTCTCCCTAAAAAAGTATGTGACTCAGTCATCTAGAGGAGACAGCTAAAATGCTCATAACTTCCTCTTCATCTCCATCCCCCAAGCAGAAACAGTCTGGTTTTCGGTGGGCTGTTGTCTACGTTGCTAACACTCATCTTTCCCTCCACACAGATCAAGCAAGTGCCTTGTTTTGCAAGCTCAGCAGATACTGTGGCTCAGTGTCCCCTGATGGCATCTGAGGTGCTGATGAAAAGCTCTCTGGGCACTACGTATGTTCTAGACAAGTGTAGAAGTGAAGTCTTCATCTGCCTTTGGATCCACACCCTGTTATCAATGGTAACTTACACTTTCTGAAGTATGTACTGTGTGCCTTGAAACTCTAGAGAAAGGTGTAGATTCTGGTGGTTGAATACTGCATCCAGCTCAGGGGCTCCCAGCACAAGACAGACATGGACCTCTTAGAGCAGGTCCAAAGGAGACCACAAAAATGGTCAGAGGGCTGGAATACCTTTGCTATAGAGAAAGTTCGACAGAGGTTGGGTTGTTTAGCCTGGGGAAGAGAAGGCTCTGAGGAGACCTTATAGCGCCTTCCAGTAGACAAAGAGTGCTTATAAGAAAGATGGAGATTTTTTATCAGGGCTGAAGGGCCAAGACAAGGGGCAACAGTTGTAAACTAAAAGAAGGTAGATTTAGATTGGAAATAAAGAATAAATTTTTTTACAACGAGGGTGGTCAGGCACTGGAACGGTTGCTCTGGGAAATTGTGGATGTCCTGGAAGTGTTCAAGGCCAGGCTGGATGGGGCTTTGAGCAACCTGATCTAGTGGAAGGTGTCCCTGCCCATGGCAGGGGAGGTAGAACTGGATGAGCTTTAAAAGTCCCTTCCAACCCAACCCATTCTATGAGTCTATGATTGCACACTCCCCTTGTCACATCATTACCTGAACAGTAAGGCCCAGATGAGTCCAAACCAAACCCAGCAGGACACTGATTGCTACGATCTCCTGTAGGGTAAAGGAAGCGGATGTTACATGTGGATGAAAATACAGCCAATTTATTACTTTTTAAAAAATCTTTAACATTAGGAATTGCAGCCCAGCTAGTTATAAAAGATTTATTATACTTGGAACACTAAAATAGAAACTTTTAAAATCCAGATGTTAGTGGTTTTTGTACTTGGGCACTAGAAGTCAGTAGTACATGGGTTTTGCCAATTTGAAAGACATTAAACAGGCGTGGATTAAACAGGTTTCCCTCAGGATGACTGCAGGTTGTATCCCAGCCTGACACATCCTGCAAGGTTCCTCCATAAAATTTTCATTATTAAAAGAATAAAGACCATTCAGTTTCACATCATGTAAAAGGAGAGAAATAAACCCAAACCAATCACCATGTCACAGATTGTGGGAAGTCACTGCAGAAGAACACAAGTGCGTACTATGAACCCTAATGGAAGCCTCTGGTAGAAACTGCTTAAAAAAGCACCACATTAATTGTTGGAGGAAATAAATGTAGGTTCAAAAAAGGCTTGGCCAGATTTATGCAGAGGCATAACTAGATCTGGAGACCTCCTCTTACCAGGCCTCTTTTTAAAACGGAAAATAAAAATCTTATTTGCTTTTCAAATTGCACATTGAGTTCATAGTCTGGTAAGTGGGAAAAGCATTCTTTGCCTTCATTTAGAATATTGTTATTGAAAAGAAGGACTGAGATAGGCAATCCCACTGTCTCCTTTCCTTTCAAACCAGAGTTATTTCATCTGAAAGATGATGTTCAACCTTACTGTGTAAAGAAGCCCAAATAGTATTTAAAAAGACAACTGGACTTTCTGCTAACCAAGTAAGTCTTCTCAAAGGAAAACCCACTTATACAAATATATACCCTGTTCCTTAAGATCACTTAGGTAAAAGGTTAATGGAAGTCAGCAGTTAGTAATGCTGAGACACAGCACAACAGCTGATGGAGCTACGAGCTTCCCACCTCTGGGATAGGACTCACCAGCTTTACAGACCATACACAAGCATGTGTCTACACAACGCTGCATAACTGTGCATCATTCATATCTGGCCTTAAAAAATATATCCATAAAGTACTAGTAAAGTTTTCAATCTGCAGCTCAGCACCATATTTTCCGTATATGCCAAATAATTCCAAAGAAGTTCAATCTGAGGAACAACCCAGGACATTTTACCCATTTTAGTGCTGAATTTCGCATGTTCTTCCACCCCTGTAGCCTCATTACTACCTTCCTTTACATTTACATGGGTTTTGCTGTGAGAAGAAAATATACAGTCTTTTTTCTCTATAGCTACGTGAAAACAAACAAAACCAAAAAACCCACCAACACCTGACCCCCCACAAAAACCAGAGTCATTTCGTTTTTAGCGACTGAAAGGTACATTCAAGGAAATGGAGAAATATTTTAGGTTGACTGTCTGAAGCTACTGGTGATGCCTTTAGCAGCGTCAGCAAATGCAGGTTTACAACATCAGTGAGAACTACAGGTGCAGAATAAATGCAAACTGCAACAGCTTTTACATTTTAGTCTATGGGTATTTAACAAGACATGTAGGTCCCAGGATCTAAGTTACCTAAATTTAACAGCATTTTCTCTTACAAGGCCATACCAGTTTACGAGAATACAGGCAACAACTTCTAGGAAGATAGGATATTATTTTTCCATTGTTTTATTTTTGTGAAAGAGTGGAACAATACCTTTAGCGATGGAAGCGTAGATTTTAAAATCTACAGTTTCTTCCAAAGGGTTGTACTCCGTTGTAATAGAGGAAGCATGGAGCGTTTCCACCAAGAAAGGCATTTTTCCTTTAGTGTGATCATAGGTGATGGTGTGGTTCCATGTATAGGGAACACTCACTCCATCTACAGTGAAGAGACGAGTCGAATGAGCGTACAGTTGTCCAGGGCCAGTTTGAATATAATCTTCTGTGTAATCCTGAAACAACAAGATTCAAGCATCAGCCAGTGGGTACAGCCAACACCACTGTGGCTTTAGTCCTTTAAAGCGCTATGAGATGTATTCTGAGAAAGGTTTGTGTACTTAATGGCTGAACAAATTGTATTTCACAAAACACGTGCCTTTTTTACTCTTAACTGTTGAATCTTAGCAGCATCTGGTATATTTCTTTAAACAAGAAACAGGCTGTGGTACTGCAGATCCTGATGATGGGGGATATCATAGAGCATTTCCAAATAAACCTGAAAATGATCTTATTATTCAATAACAATATTTTGAGGTCTAAATATTTTTTTATATTAAGCCAGATGCTGACAACAGGTGCTAAATAAACAACCTGTTTGCCATAACAGGTATCTCCACAAGACAAAGCTTTGATGCTATAGCAAAGGAAGGAGCACACCATTAGCAGCATCATGACAGCACGCGTGATAAGAGCACAGAAAGTACCCTACGACATCATTTGATTCAGAATCTGTTGATCCCCTGTCTTTGCAATTTTGATCAGCTGTAGCAGTGTTTCTCTGCCAGACTACGTACAATTGTAGCTGCAAACAAATCACCGGGAATATTCAGAAATTTTGGGAAGGTGTCGTGGCATATAAGAGATGGTGTCATCCTCAGGGAAACCAAGAAGTTGGACAGGCTCAAGATGCCCCTTTACAGCTCTATCGAAAGCAACACCTGACATGCCTGCCTGGGATAATTAGCCACAAAGACTCTTTTCAATACTACCTTCTAACATCCAAAAATCTTGAGTGACCAATACTCCCTTCCTGCCAACAACTTTTTGTTTTCAAAGGCAATGTTAGCACCTATCAATTAAACCAGGCATGAAATAAGTTACATACAGTAAAACAGCTCTCAGGACTCAGTGTCTGCTGCTTTAATAGAGATGAGAGAAGGGGGTGGTATCTTGAGCAGGCTTACCTTCATGTTAACATCAGCTGCTGACTGGAGCTGCAGCACGTGGCCACTCACGACGACATCCAGCAGCAAGGCTCCCTCTGAATCCAAGCCCCGGGCAATATGAGTCATTCGCAGGATCTCACCTATGGATTATGAGTACATTGATTTATAAAACATCCTAACCAGAGACTCATGTCAGCCACACACTATTGGAATTGAGATCGACCAGTTATTCTTCATATTTTTATAAGGCATACCATGCCTATAATATAAACAGTACATCACAAATTACAGCTCTAAAAGCTGCATTTAAGCCTCAAAAAGCTGTAGTCATTAAGAAAATATTGGCATAAGCACAAGACTCAAAATTCAGCCACAGTTGTGTGCTATCTTTTTTAAGAAATGCAGTATTTATCGAGCTCATTGGAAACAGGAGATGGTATATCACAGGTGGCTAACCAGTTGCAAACTCCACTTGAGTTTCTCTCTTGAAGACCGCATCAGTGAGCGTAAACCCGTTCATTGCTTCTCCTATTTCTTTTGCAGTTGTCCAGTAAACAGGGCTTAGTACCGAAACCAGCTTTCTCACCGCTGCACCTGAAAGGAATGCGACACATTTGAGAGCTTTTTTCCTAACATCATGCGACCCACATCAGTAGGAGTTGAATATAAAGACCTAAAACTAGTGTAATCCTCGAGGTTTAAACCAGGAAAAAAAAAGCATTGTCATATTCAGAGGAATCATTTTACAAATATTAAGATACTAGAAGTAAATATTGAAGATTTCCTTTTCCTCTGCCTATGAAAAGTTTAGATCGGTTTCTTCAGTGACACTTAATGAAATGAAGGGGTGAAAACTGACACTGCACACAATTCAGCCAGGCTCAAGGGAAAAAAGTGGAAAAAAAGTAATAAAAAGCTTACCAAGGCTCCGAGGAACGTTCGTAATCTTTGCTTGTATTACTCTAGTTTCAGAGTCAGGGCTGTCTGTTACTGTAGCGTTCAGGAAAGCAATTCCAAATTCAATATCATTAATATTTCCAATGATGCTGCCTTTGGCACGTGAGGGCCCACCTGGGTAAGGGAGAGAGAAGGGAGGCAGGAAAAAAAAAAGTCCCACGTCTGGCACTCTGCTGTCCCATACTTTTGGAGAGATAAAATTCAGAAATACTGTCCAGCATTTAAAGAAAGATATTTCTGCATATCTGTATTATGTATTATATATAACTATATTATTTGCAAGAGTAAAACTCATGATCTGCAAATAACATACACGGTCAGAGATACACACAGTAACATGGGAATCACCTTGGGCACCCACCCCCATCTGAAAAGCAAGAGCTGTTTAACAGCGTACGTTAGTGCTATGTAACAGGTTAACAAAAAAATTATCCAGCTGAAGTCTCAGGGGACATTTAAGCCCCCAAAATTAAATTACTTGGTCATCTGGCCAAGACACAGGAGAGTACTAGTCAAATTAGGAGTGCCACAGGCTCTCGCCATACTGTCACTGTGTGTGGGCTGTAAGTTAACTCACCAGGACATGCTTGGGCATTACACCTGGATATTTGGGAAGAGTCCCCAGGACAAGGACGGCCACGATTTAATGGAGCTGGATTGTTGCACAGGCGTATTCGGGTCTGCTCTCCTCCTCCACAAGAAGCAGAACATTGGCTCCATGATTGCCACTGCCCCCAGTTTCCATCCACTGAAGAAAGAAAGAATGAAGAAAGCGACTTTTCATTTTAAATGCCTCAGGCTGCATCAGTGATGCTTTTGTGTCACTGCTCCTTGATGGAACCAATGTGGTAGAGAACAGAAATAGCTAAAAGGATGGCAGAAACACCTTAATGGGTAGGCGTGAACACTTCTCCCCTCAGAAACATACCACCTTTAAATTTGGTTTGTGTATCAGCTGTATTGGTGAGGAGGAGTCTCCTCCAGGCAACGTTTCCATTACAATGGTTGGAGACTTAGCAAGAGCTGGGTCAAATTCTTCCCTGTGTCATGTTGAAGAGGTACCACTTCATGGCTGACCAGGGAAGCTTTGAAGAGTCTAAACTACATCTGTTGCTCTGCACAATTATACAAGTCCTCCCCCAAGGGCTGCCTCCAGAGAGGTCTGCTGTACAGGCGTGAGATCAGGCTGGCTTTGGGTGGCTGCCCGTGCATTGCTGGATGGGTAGAAGAGACAGACAACCAGCCTCTGCCTGACTCCAGCCAGAAAAAGAAAAAAGCGAAAGAGGATGATTAGATTGTATGAAATTGTAAGTAATTATAGGAACGTTCTACATGCCTTTCTTAATATGAAAATCTCACATAGGTTATGTAGACCCTGAAGTCTTCCAGGGAAAGCTGCACTTAACTTCTGTTAGTCTGAGCACTCACCAGGGCACAGGTCAGTGCTGCATCTCTGGATCTGCATGTCGGCCCCTGCACATGCCCTGCCGCCACTGGCAGGGCGAGGATTGTCACAGGTCCTGTAGCGCCTCATCTGGCCTCCATTGCACGTTCGACTGCACGTTCCCCAACTACTCCATGGGCCCCAGTTGCCGTGAACTGTGAAAATAAGTCAGATTTTCTCTGTATTCCTCTTAATAACAGATACTTAAAACCAGAGAGTCAAGCTAGGAAAATATTCCTATTGGAAAGTAAATTTTTAATTTCTTTTCCCAAATTAAAAATAAAACCCGCAGACAATTAAAGATCTAAGAAGAGTTATCTTGTCCTGCATTCAGCAATTTCTCAGAGTATATTAACCAACTCCAGAATGTTGCTGTCCATAGGAAAGGATGCAGGACATAGTAACCAAGTAAGACACTACACTGCACTGTGAGATACAGAGAAATTCCTTTTGCAGTACTTTCTGACTGGACAGTTGTAACTGAGAGGTGTCTGACTTCCAACAGTATGGCAGGACCTTATGCACCAGCTGCTGCTGGTTTGTGCCCCTAATAGTTCATGTTTACAATGCCCCAGTCACACTGACTGATGAAGAGATGCTTTCACTCTTGCCAGGCAGCCAATACCACTTGCCTGTCTTCAAACCTCATTTTTGTGGGAGTGCTTGATTTGTGCAGGGCTGCCTGCCTCTTGGGCATACAAACCCACCAAGTGGATATCCAGTAAGTCTACCCCAAAGCACTTACTTGGACAAGGATCACTGTTGCAAAAATCAATTTGTATGTCATTTCCTTCACACTTGCGACCCCCAGACTGTGGGGCTGGGTCTGAGCAGTGGCGTGTTCTCTGCCTGCTGCCTCCTCCGCAGGACACGGTGCAGGCACTCCAGCTGCTCCATGTCGCCCACTTCCCATCCACTGGTGAGAAAGGCATAGTGCAGTACAGTTACAGTCTGACATTAGAAATAACAAAGCAAATCAGGGCTATAACAGGGTAAATCTGACCACAGGATGTTATTGACTTTCTCTGTAGAACATCTAAGAACATAGGGATTTCCACGAGTGAAACTGGAGAAAAGCATGACCTGTCTTTTAAATAATCTGTGTCTGACCAGAATCGTGATCATGGATCATGCAGTTCTCAAGCTCAGTCACTCTCACAGTTTTAGGTCTCTGTAAGCAAGTCAAGCCATATACAAAATAATCCCTGAAATTACCAGACTAGGCAGATGGGCCAGTATCAGTGCCATCCCAAAAACCCCATCTTTACTACTGTGTCCTCCTCTGGTTGCAGCTGCACTGTCTGAAGATGTAACCATTACCAGCTCTCCCCACTCCTTCCTAACCAACCTTTGATTTACTGGCTCAGCCAGAAGCTATTACTAAATTATCTCACATGAACCAGGTCTGAATAGTTGAGCAGTTGAATAGTAGAGTCTTTGATCTCCCAAGACACGGTAGCACAAACTGTTATGGGCAATCCCAGGCACAAATACAGGTTGGGTGGAGAATGGCTGGAGAACAGCCCTGAGGAGAAGAACTTGGGGGTGTTGGTGGATGAGAAGCTCAACATGAGCTGACAATGTGTGCTGGCAGCCCAGAAAGCTGACCATATCCTGGGCTGCATCAAAAGAAGAGTGGCCAGCAGGGCAAGGGAGGTGACTCTGCCCCTCTACTCTGCTCTGGTGAGAGCCCACCTGGAGTACTGTGTCCAGCTCTGGAGTCCTCAGCACAGGAAGGACATGGACCTGTTGGAACGAGTCCAACAGAGGGCCACAAAGATGATCAGAGGACTGAAGCACCTCTCCTATGAAGAAAAGCTGAGAGAGTTGGGGTTGTTCAGCCTGGAGAAGAGAAGGCTCCTGAGACCTTATAGCAGCCTTCTAGTACCTAAAGGGGGCCTACAGGAGAGATGGGGAGGGACTCTTTATCAGGGAGTGTAGTGATAGGACGAGGGGTAATGGTTTTAAACTGAAAGAGGGGAGATTTAGATTAGATATCAGGAAGAAATTCTTTTCCGTGAGGGCGGTGAGACACTGGAACAGGTTGCCCAGGGAAGTTGTGGATGCCCCATCTCTGGAGGTGTTCAAGGCCAGGCTGGATGGGGCTTTGAGCAACCTGCTCTACTGGAGGTGTCCCTGCCCACAGCAGGGGGGTTGGAACTCAATGATCTTTAAGGTCCCTTCCAACTCAAACCATTCTATGATTCTATCTATTGTTTGAGTATCCATCATTCATTGACTCCAAAACAAGCTTAAGTCTGTGGACCAAAGTGTCAATGCAGCTCCCCTTTGTAACACAAGTTTATGATACTTGAAGTAATTTCCTCTTCTTTTGGACACTTATGCTGGTTGTCAGGCAGGAAATGTTGCTGCTTGCCTGCAGGATAAGAGATTGCAGAGCTCTATTGCTAGACTAATTCTGTTAGAACTGCATCAAGTATCTAATCTAAGATTCTTCTTCAGTGTACATGACACTTAGAATATTAAGCTAATGGAGAATAGTCCATCTCACTGAAAGTTGCTGTTTGCATAACGTGATGGAAGTTTCATAGATTTTCAGAGTTGAAAAAGCAAACAAGGTAAAATAACTCAAAAATATTAATGATACAGCATAAAAATACTAACAAATGCTAGATTTTTTGTGATCAAATTAGTAAAATGTATCATTTCTGGGCTAGTTTTGAAAAAATATGCTCTAAAGAAATCTTTTTTTTTATCCAATATGTAAAAAACTTCACTTGCTTTTTGAATCCTCATATCACTAAGGTGACACTGTGCAACTGTGCGACTAAACTTGCTTTCCAGAAAACCTTTCCTGTAGAGAGACTTGTATAAATGTTATCTACAGAACATTTGGATATATGGATGGTGTCTGTGTGTGTTTCTGTGAAATTCTGCTTATATTTTAATGTTGTTTTCGACCTGTTACAAGATAATTTCATGTTGTATTCTCTGACTTTATTAAAAATAAGAATAAAAGTCCATCCTTTTTGTAATCCATTTTCAAAACATTTCATTCTGATTTACCAGTAGAGGGAGGTAGTGTTCTTGAAGCTCAACCTAAACTTGCTACAGTTAGTTTGATATTGCAGCGTGGTTGCCTAATTGTTTGCAAACTCTATTGAAAATCCTCAACAAGAGAATACCAACAAAACATCTTGCAAATAATAAGGAAAAATCCATTAATTGGTGGTAGAAATGAAGCTATAAAACCTTTTGAGAGACTAACAGAACTTATGCAGCTTCGCTATGGCAAAAAATTTACTGGAATGCAGAATATTTTCACTTTCAAGGCTATCTCTACAACAAATAACAGGAGTTTTGTATTTTCATAAAATCATAGAATCATTAAGGTTGGAAAAGAGCTTTAAGATCATCGAGTACAACCATAAACCTAACAGTACCAACTCTGCCACAAAACCATGTCCCTAAGCATCGTGTCTACTTATCTTTTAAATACCTCCAGGGATGGTGACTCCACCACTTCCGTGGGCAGACTGTTCCAATGCTTGAAAAGCCTTTTGCTGAAGAAATTCTTCCTAATATCCAATCTAAACATTTCCTGGTGCAACTTGAGGCCGTCCCCTATTGTCCTATAGCTTGTTACTACGGAGAAGAGACTGACACCC
>JAOXNH010000004.1:6866338-6881467 GCA_028566575.1 Bartramia longicauda
GGAACAGGTTGCCCAGGGAAGTTGTGGCTGCCCCATCCCTGGAGGTGTTTAAGGCCAGGCTGGATGGGGCTTTGAGCAACCTGGTCTAATGGGAGGTGTCCCTGCCCGTGGCAGGGGGTTGGAATTCGATGATCCTTCAAGGTCCCTTCTGACCCAAACCATTCTATGATTTTCCTATCAAAACAGATGGCCTGTGGGAAACTGTTCAATACTGACCACAACTACTGTTATTTTACGTACCTTTGACGTATACAAAACCAATAGCTTTGATTGAGCCAACTGTGTTTTCTGCTGAGCATACGTAGGTACCAGAGTCATCTTTAGATACTCTTTCGATAACGAGTTCACTGTGTCCATTTACATCATCGTATTGTGCTGATGGGAGAACACAGTAAAGGGTTACTTCAACAACTTTAAACACCTATATCTCAGTGATTGGTATGTTGTGAGACCGTTTGAATTACAGTCTGTTCAGCAGTACAGCTCGATGGCACAGCGCCATTTCATTTCTGAGCCATCTCAGAAACGCACAGAGAAGTCACTGCTACGACGTTTGCCCACATGGATGTATTCACTTAAGTTGTCCCTTAATTTCAAGCTTTGTGCATCTGCATCCTGTGAACTGCTGAGGTTTTCTTCACATTTAAGAGAAACAGCACTACTTGTTGGATGCTGAGTAAATATCATCACATACTGAATGTTTTTAATGTGTTACATTATTGGCTACAGAAGAGGAACAATTTTTTAATTATCTTCCTTACAACTTTGTCTCAGAGGCAATTTAATTACATGACTGCAAAATACTGAAGATATTCCTCAAATAATCACTGCCTAACAAGTATTTTTTTTTCTTTAGAGTATTTTTCCTTCCTAAACTAATTGCAGCCTTGTGTGTGGGAAAACAACTCTAGAGCAGAATGATCAGTAAGAGCTGGTGTTACCCACCTGGAATGATGTTGTTGTTAAAGGTCCATGTTATTTTGGGTACAGGTATCCCAGTTGCTTTGCAGGTTAATCTGAGCTGTTCTCCTTTAGTCAAAGATATATCTCCAGGTAGTTCAGTAAAAGCTGGAAGTACATGAACCACCAGGGTGACAGTGTGTGTGTCTTCTCCAGCAGCATTGTTAGCAATACAGGTGTAACTACCAGAATCTTCAGGCTGAAAGAATAGAATCATAGAAAGCATGTTAGGGAAAATTCAATCGTGATACATCCTACACAACACTACCATCTGTAACGACAGAAGAATCTCAAAAGGTTTGGAACAAGCACTCAGTAGAGATGCTCATCTGAACCCTTTTCAATTCTTCTGAATTTGAAACGTGACCTACACTTCTTTTTGCCCTTCATTAGAATTTATCACTACAGATTTTTGACAGATATTTTACTCCTCAGTGGAAAATGAAACATTTATAAAGACTCTGGAACATTAAGAACAAGAAAACAAAATATAAAAAAAGACTATTCCAGAGGTGGGTGAAAACAAAGAGAAGCAGGGTCTTATTACTGCCAAACCATGTCAAGTTGTAGCTTAGATTTAGGGCACTTACAACAACATTGTCCAAAATGAGGTCTCCCCCTGGCACAGCCCGGTATTTTCCTACTCTCTCTGTTAACAGTGTATTGTCCTTCTTCCAGTTTATCGTTGGTGTTGGGATCCCTTCAGCCGCACAGGACAGAACAGCCTGGGAGTCCTCAGTGACGGTGTACTGCGCCTCCGTACTGTGAATCTTGGGTGGAACTGTGAGAAGGTTTATTAAAAAGATTTACCTTTATGTATTACCCAAGCAGTACTGTACCAGCATATAATACAGGACTGAAGAAATCATTGCCTGGATCTTCTGTATCATTTCTTGTCTCCGTCAGTGACTACCATTATGCACTCCAGAGAAACACTTGTAACGAAGTATAAACCAAGTTACGGAAATGTAATCTTCTTCCCAAATTCAAGTAACTGGCCGATACTAAAACCCATGAAGTAGCACAATTTTCCTGAAGCCTTCCCTTACATCATAGCTCCTTACCCTCTGTAGGTTCATGCTGTGATAATGCACATTGTTTCCATGCAGTCCCACTTACTGTGCACAGTGAGCTCCATCCCAGAGCTGCTGGACCCTGCCAGGTTTGCCGCTATGCAGGTGTAACGGCCGGCGTCGTCGGGCTGTACAAACACTATCTGCAGCGCCCCAGAGCTAAGGATTCTGCGCCTCAGGGACTCCATTATTTGCTGTCCATCTTTATGCCAGCTGATCTCTGGCCTAGGGTAGCCTTCAGCCTCACACTGCAGAGTGACAGATTGATCAACAGCAACAACATAATCCTGGAGGTGGGACTTGGTAACAGGAGGAACTGAAAAAGAAGCAAGAAAATTTTTTAAAGAATTTTATGTTGTAAGAAGCATAGAATGCTTCGGTTCTTAGAGAAAATAATCCTAAAAGTGTATTTTAATCCTAAAGTAGAAAGACCACTAAAAAGAATGAACCTCCTGGGCTCTACTCAGTGTCAAATCAGGTAGGCAAGCATTATGTCCATTTGTGTTGCTCAGATTGGGTTTTGACTAACAGAACACGCACAAATTTCTTGTCCGTAAATCACTACAAGAGTTTAAAAGATGATTTACCTTGAACTTTCAGTCTGATCTTCCCCAGAGCGGTGCCAGCTGGATTTTGAGCAACACACATGTAAGTGCCAGCATCTTCAACAGTTGATTTTGCAATCTGTAAACTGCCACTGGGAAGAACAGTATAACTGTTGCCTAAAACACACATAAACAAAGTTTGACACTTTTTGTTTTGTGTTCCTTATATGGGTTCCTTAAATCCAAGTTCGAATATTCAGAAAAGAGAAAATAAGTTTCTGAGTTCCAGCAAGCAGGCTGGAGTTCCAGGCTTTACAAGGTTACCTGTTGTGATTACATTGATGCCCTCCTTTTGCCATGTTATTATGGGTCGAGGTGTACCCGTCGCTTCACATGGCAGCAGAATGGGATTATTCACAATGACATCCAGCACCCCTGGTTGAGTTTGGATAACTGGTGGTTCTGTGGAACAGAATAAAAAGGAAAATGCAATAGGTTTCACCTTCAAAGATAGAAAATACAGAATTCACTAAAATCGCATGACCTGAGCCTAAGAAAGCAAAAGTATCAATGGTTGTATTCTGCCATCCTTGTGGAGAGCTCAGTGGAAGTGCTCTTATATATAACATGATCAGCAGGAGTATGGGTATAGAATATGGCCTTACTTAATACAATTTGCCATCACGGATGCTTTTTAACTTACCAAAAAGCAAAGAAACAAAAATCTTTCAAAAATAAAATAGAACAGGATGGACTGTGGGGGCTCCATCCAAGGTATCAGAGTCGTAACAGGGAGGGTAGTGACTCTGTGAACGATCAGGGCATGCACGAGAGAATTCAGCCAAGCCAAGAGCTACTGGTGATGGTTTGCTCTGGTCTCACCATTACACTGCAGCATACATAGGTATTAAACAGGCAGTGCTTTCTGACAGAACACACTTCTGCTTCCCATCTTACCCTGCACACGAAGAGTGGCATGTCTGTGAGCTGAGCCAGCGGCGTTCCGAGCCACACAGCTGTACCGTCCCGCGTGCCCTAACTGAGCGGCGGGTATTTCAACAGCACCTGCAGCAGAGAGAGCCTGTGTTACAACACACAGCAGGATGTATTCCTTCCTGTATCCACAGTAAAACTCTCTTACAGCATTTTTATTCTAAGAAGCTGGAGAGAGGTTATTTGGGAGATTGTTTGCATTTCTTTAATTAATCACTTCTAGGTGGGCACAACTGCACCCTTTCACCGATTTCCTGCAGCTGAGCTCCAGTCACACACAGTACCTGAAGAGAGAATTCTGTAGCCATCTCCTCTGGGAAGCAACTTTATGCCATTTTTGGTCCAATGAACTGAGGGGACAGGAACCCCTGACGCGGTGCAGGAAATTACTACTGGAGACAGCTTTGTTACCAAAAAGTCTGTGGCTTCATCCGCTATGGATGGGGGCACTAAAAATGAAGATAAGTGTAAAGGTTACTGGTGCATTTTCATTTTTATGAATTCTTGGAAATAACTTTCTTGGGAATACTGGTGACTTATGGATATCAGTATCATAAAAGAATGATATAAAAAATCTCATCTCAACACTGGAATGCCCCAGAGAAATTCTAGGTGCCATACACATGTAATAGCAATATCTCCTCTACCTTGAACAGTGAGCTCAACTGCTCTTTGATCTTCTCCTGCATCATTTGACACAGAGCACTCATAGACAGCAGTGTCATCCACAGTGGGAGAAATGATTACTAAGGAACCTGAAGATAGAAGTCTGAACAAAGAAAAGAGAAGAAAGTAAAAGCCATTGAAATACTTCTTTTCTTCTCAGGTAATCAGACCACTGAATTTGCTGGCTATGCAAGATTACATTTAAGCATGGCTAGATTTTTAAAGGGCCAAAATCATCCCTGAAAACTTTAAACCCACTGTGAAAAGAAAACATCTCTCACCTGTATGTATTCTGGTTCTGGTCAACACTAAGCAGATGCCCATTCTTTTTCCAGCTAATTGCTGGTCTGGGAATTCCAGTGGTTTCACAAGGCAAAGTGGTCTGCACATTTACAGTAACTGTAATATTTGTATGTCCAGGAGCAATAGTTGGAGGAACTAAAGATAAACAAAGCCTAATTATTCAGAATAATCATACAGATATGCCCACACACAGCTCTCATATCTGTATATACAGAGCTGAACTGCCTGAACACACTTACTTTATTTTTATAAAGAGTAACTTGACAGTGGTAAACTTAACTAAACATAAACTAAACTTACTAAACGTAGCAAGGGATGTGTCAAGTCTTTCTAGTTCCAGCGCACAAGAAATGAGTATTTTCTTTTCATGAACATTTGGGTTGTATTCCTAAGGCCATAAAGGTCTTACCTTTTGTTTTTTCTTTTTTTTTCCCAACCAGAGCAACTAAAAAGGGGCTAAACTTAAAATTGGATCTGGCAGAACAAGAAAAATTATGTAACTGGTCTTCAGACTTGTAAAAACGTATATATTTATCTAAAACCAAAAGTTTTACCAAGAACCTGCAGATCAATTCGTTTGCGTTCGGTGCCAGCTGTATTGGTTGCCATACACACGTATCTTCCTGTGTCGGTAACTTGTGCTGAGTGGATGTGTAGAGATCCATCCTCTAACATGGAATATCTGAAACAAAGCCATATATTTTTTAGTACTATCCAATCAATGGAACCATAGGCTATCCTATTTTGCTTTTTGCAAAAGCAAAAGATGACTCAGGGTACAAAACAAATAGCCTAAACTCGTGGTGTCTTAATTTGGGCACATACAGTTTTCTCATCTATTGCATTTATTCTGACTTCACTCTTTCCCAGCACATCTATTTTCCATAGAGATTATGAAATCTAGCTGACTTAGTGATTCCACATAAATGATGACAGATTTGCAGAAAATATCCAAAAGACCCTTTCTATGGTTTCTCATTTAACCTTAAAAACCCCTAGTTAATGCTTGTAAATTCTCTTATTTCTTTGAAATATAACTGAATTCTTCAGCATTTGCTCAGCTCTAGAAAATGCCAAACTACTTCTTCTTAAAACAATCAAAAGATAGAAACCATTCACTACAATAAAAGTTTGATACTAGAACACATATACAAAATTTGATATATTAGAAACTACAGAATACACTCAAGTAGTTTTTTGGTCTGCATGAAATGCTTGGTGTCATCCCAAAACTCCATATATATTTAAAAAGATGCAAAGATTTTCCATGTTTACTGTTTAAAATCTTAAATATCAGAAGAATTAGTATTCCATTTGGTTGTCAAGGGAGAGATTTTTGTCCTCATAAAAGGATGTAAACTTTGGTACTGCTAATTTTCTGTAGAAGAACTTCTTTGTGCTACTCTTTCTATCACCGTATTTTCCACATTTGGGTCTATTTGAGATGATAGGACAAATATTAGTTCTGATCGGTGAAAACAAAACTAATTTACAAGTCATAGATGTCTAATTAAGCTTTCTGTAATCGATACAGAATCTGTAATGAAAAATATTTACGCTGACTTCTGGACAATACCTCGTATTGTTTCCAGTAAAAATAGCCCCATCCTTCCTCCATGTAATTCTCGGGGCTGGAACTCCTTCTGCAACACACTCCAGAACAGCAGTAGCGTTTATTTGCACAGCAGCTGCCTGAGGACCACTTTGGATTGTAGGGGCCACTGTAAAGGGAAAAATCATTGATGATATAAGAAAAAAAACAACCTTCAGGCTGCAATGACCAAAAGTAAGCACATGAAAAGAGATGCAGTAACAGGTATGGGGATCGCTGCAGAGACAGAAACCAGTTTCTTACCGCTTTGTGCAGTGCAGGATAATTGCCACAATGCAGTAGGGAATGAAAAAGAAAGTTTGTTTGAAATGTGTTGCAAAGATCACCTTTGCAAGTTACTGCAAAAGTTATCCTATAGCTAAAACAGTAAAAGAGTTCAGCATATTTAATTCAGAAAATTAAGGCTGTGGTGATATATCCTTGCTTCCTAATTATAAACTAAGGAGAAAAAAGAATTTGAATTGGACCAGCAAGGAGAGTCATTGGTGGGGGCACAGTGTAACACAGGTACATATGACTGGGTTGTGAACAGAATAGAAATTAGGAAAAAGTTTCTTATCATCACCAGAGTGTGAGAATAGAATAGTTTCTCATCAGACTGGATGTGGGAAAATAAATAGGTTTAAAGTGAAATTCAGGCCAATAGGCAGTTCATGAGGGGTACCAAGATGCACAGGGTCCTTTAAGCTCTGTCTTCCTACTATCTCCTCCTTACAGGTGCAGAGAAGCCACCACAGTTTTCAAATACCTTGCAAAACTGGTGGCCAAGCTAGTTATGAGACCTAGTACACCAAGGTGCCAGTCAAATGTTATTAAGAATTTCTCCAAATTTGTCCAAGAACATTTTTCAGGCTTAGACCAGGGCGTTCATTCTGGATGTATCCTGACTCCACATCAGGATGAATGCTAGATGCACAGCACCCTCCATTGGCAGAAAGCACGGGAGAGGGAGCCACAGTGAGCCCCCAATAGGTCGTTTAGTGTGGGTGACAACTGTGGACTCAGATGGTGGCACGCATGAGGTAACACACTTGGGCACACACTTTAGAGACAGCCTAACACTTGGTCAGAAAGAGGTACCAACGCTTCCTTCTTGCCATTAGAACTCCTGCAGAAATACCATGCAGAGATCAAAATGCACAAGACTGGATCCATGACTTTACCGTGTACTGTCAGCACGAACTCTCTGGTCATTTTTCCTGCGATATTACTTGCCACACATGTATAGCTTGCTGTATCGCTGAGGTCAGCATTATTGATCTGCAGGTAACGCCCATTGGATAGGATCCGAACTCGAGGAGTTCCCTAAGGGGAAAGAGAGAGTTTGACAAATTTAGCTTTACCATCGTTCTCTTTATGAAGATAGAACATTCTTTCGTTGCAGAGTAATAAAAGCTATGAAGGAAGGTCAAAGATAAACTGGGGACCGAATTAATTGCTGGCTTAACTGTTACATCCATGAAGATAACAGGGTAAACAAAGTTTTAAAAAATTATCACTGCTTAATGCTTTCCCCTTGAAACCCCTACTGGGACTTGTGCTTGAATAAGACAGTTTTTGGGTTACACAGCCAAAGGGCTTTTGAGCTTTTATGGAAAGGGACAGCTAACAGCACATGATTTATTTATTTATTTACTAATTTATTTTGAAAATCCATGCACACTACAGGCAGAGAAAATACAAGTTTTTCTACACTGTTCTTCAAACATTACAGTGTTGACCAGGTGGCATCCACCATAAAGAGCCTACTAAGTTTATTAGCCAGCATTTCTGAGGACACCACTCTTCTCAGCTCTACAGTAACAGCACCTGCTGGGTAGCCATTTAAGTCCAAGCTTTTTTACCACAACTAGTCTGGATCAGATCTGCATGAATGACTGATGGTAATATCAACTACAAGTGTTCAAAAGCCAGACTGGATAAAGAAACAAGAGAAAAAGAACAGAAACTCAAACTTTTCCAGTATGTGCTACTCACACTTTGGATGGAACTGAAAGCTGAAATACCCATTTACTCTTGATTAGAAGACCTGAGAATAGCAACTACAATAGAGAGGTGAAACTCCTCCATGTCTGCACTTCCCTGCACTAGTTCCCTACTACGCTGGTCTCATACTCGGCACCAAGTCAGCAAATTCACCAACGCAGAATAAACAGCAGTGCTGGAGCCACGCAGCTGAAATGATTCACCACTAGAGTGGACTATAAACAATCAGATTTTGGGTAATAAATGATATTTCCTTTTGAGTGCATAGCCTAGGCTATGATGCCTAAACACATAAGCCTACAGATGACAAAAGACAGGCAATGAAGCTATCGTTTAATCATTATGCTCTGTCAGAAAAACCATCTTTGAAAAATTACTATTTCAGCAATTCTTTTAGTGTTTATATAAAGCCAGATTCAGTAAAGACACTCTTCCCTACTTTTCTTAACACTCAGCATGTATTTCCAAATCTATGAAGAGTGCAAGGACTCCAAAGCAGCTAGAGGCTAGATCTTTCTATAGTTCTGCTAATAAAATAGTGGTGCTGCGCAATTACATCATTAAGTGTACAGAGGTCTAGAATAGACCTCAAAATCTGCACAGTGGAAGACAACAAAAGCAGGAGGAATGACACTCTCCACCACAAGGCTGTTTCACAAAAAGCAGTGATGATTGAAATTGAAATAACACTGTAATGTGAAAACCTGACTTTCTCCAGTCCTCTCTTGTCACTGTGAAACCTCTAATTTTTCCAGGACAAGGAGGACGAGATGCCACAGAGCACCTCTCTGTACACACCCCAGGGAGAGCTCTTTCCCAGCCTCTTAGTATTCGTAGGCTATTACATGTCTTTGAGGTTGAGAAAGCAACCAGGCATTCAGGAGGACACCAATGTTTTCCTGATATCTGGACTATATATTTATATAAACTAAGCTGGAGAATTATAAGGATTGTAGGGAACAGAATAAACCTAAGTCTGCTGCTTAAAGTACACATGACAAATTTGAAGTCCCATCTCTGAAATAAATTTATAACTTAAATTTAGTGCTGGAGAAGAGCTAACTCTAGAGATTGAAATCCCTACTTTTTGATTATAAACCAAAGGGCAGGAGATTGACCATACCGCACAACCGAGATGCCTCAGCCCTCACACACTGACGTGAATTAATGAGGCACAAGGAGAACTAACATTACAGAAGTTAATTCACAGGTTTTCAGCTGAGTCCCCGTGTCAATCACAGTGTTCCTCTATTGCTTTGTTTTCTGGTGAACATCTGTTACAGTGGCTTCTTTTCACTGTTTATTGCTATTTGTTATTAACTTATTGCTAAGTTCTGCTTTTAAAACACAAGCTTTCCAAGGAAAAAGGTATTCAAATACTTAACTTCCAAGCATTGCTCAACCTTGCTTTCGTTTAAAAAAATAATAATAAAACCACTATCCAATTAAAGAATTGACCATTCAGAAGAAGACTTTCTCTTACACTTGTTTCTAGCTAGCTCTTGTGCTATATTCAAGGTAACACTCCCCAGCAGCACCTAGTAAGACAAGATTGCCCACCATATTCTTACTTCTTCCACTAATATTTCATTCTTCTGAATTTACAATAGAGAGAGCCTGAGGAATAGCATGTCAGAAGCACGTCTGCAAATAAGCAGAACTTCAGGTGAATACTACTGATGGACTACAGTTAAGGGGACACAATCCATAAGCTGAAATTTTTTCCTCTTTATTAACGAATAAAGATCAATTGAGGGAAAATTATCAATTAATTAGGTTCAATTAATAATGGAACTTAAATTGTTCAGTTGGAAAGCGGTGGGTTTCTGAGTGATCCCAAGGGAGAGAATGGGAAGTCAAAATTCTTTCTGTATAAATCATCTTCATCTTGCTAATTGTCTCTAGACCAGCAAAGACTTGATGCCTTAACATGACACTACATGGAATTCTGAGTGAAAATGATGCATTTGATACAAAACTGTGGTGATTAGCAACCCATTTTCTTTTCTTTTTTTCCAACGTAAAGAATCTTAGTTCCTTTCTAAACGCTACTAGAATATGAGGATGCATAATATACCCAAAGGAAACATATAGTGCAGTCTTTTCTCAGCTACCTTTCCTGGGAAGCCATTCAGGAGTATACCGAAGGCTTCTAGCATTGTTCAGAGGATCCAGGAGGAGCAAGGGATCCCCCTAAAGGAAAAAAGAACAAGTAACAGCGGGATGGCCACTTCACATGCTTGCTAGCTTCAGGTACTCATTTAGGACTAACTGTATTTGTACTGGGGCTACTCAGCTTCTCTTGAATTCAAGGCACCATAACTTGGACTGCACTTAAGGGGCAAGTGAGCAGAATAAGAAACCTCAAGCACGGTGTGTAAAAAATAAAGGGAGCAAAGGACTAGTATAAATAACGTAACCACTGTACCTCTAGAAGTTCTCCATTTTTAAGCCATGAGATTGTTGGAGGTGGCACAGCATCTGACTTGCATTCCAGTAGAACTTGTCTGTTCTGCAACACGGTGAGGTCCTGTGGACCACCAGTACCAGCAATGTTAGGAGGAACTGTTACAAAAATTAAGAAAAAAATAAACACCACACATACGAGCTACTGTTAAAATTATCCATTGAAAATTTCTAATTTACTTCTTAAATTTAAAATAAATGCAAAGCTACAGTGCTATTAATTAGTTCTACTTTTCAATACCTGTGCTAAATATATCACATTTGTTTAACTGGTGAACCTGCTTCTTACGTCACATGCTGGAAACTACTGTGACAGAAATTAAAGTCCATTCTCAGTGAGGGTACCAGCATTTGAGCCAGACAGAAGCTTCCAAACACGGAAGTTATAATCTTCAAGAAAAAACCCAAGGCATATTATAGAACTGCAGAAGTCCCATTTATACTTCCTTTACTGTCAATGAATTTTATGTATTTATTTCTAAATACATTTCTTACCTTTTTCTAATGAAAAAACAAGATGATCATAGATATCAGTATACTTCACATTCTTTTTCAATAAGCACAATAAACTCAATCCAACTGAATACTAATATCCATAACACCTTCCTAGGTATTCAAAATGTAAGACTTGGAAGTATAAGAGAAGTCAGTTGCATCTGGTGGAACTTTCCCTTTTAATTGTGCATCATGTTCAAAATAGTTACCCATATTCAGAAATGTTAATTATGTGTAAATATTAAAAGTGTAATATCACTTTCACAAAACACATAATATATCTTCTTTAGTAATATGTAACTTGTTAAGATACTCATACGTACCTTAGTAGTTTATGGTTTCAAGGAATAATTTTTTCTCCTAAATTAAACTTACCATGCACTTTTACAAAATATTCCTTATCATCATCTCCTGCCGGGCTAGACGCCAAACACGTGTATCTTCCTGTGTCCTCCACCTAGAAGGAGGAAACACACAAACAACTTCAACAGAAACCTCTAAATATGGGAACAATTCAGAAACACTGAAATACAAACATTGACAGCAACATGTAACAGGAAGCACTTAAAACAGAAAAGCAATAGATAAGGAATACCTGAAATCAAATTAATAAAGTTACTGAAAACCTCTGTAGTTCACCATAGTGGGACTGTGCAGAGATGGCTTAGAAGCTGCAGGACCCCATAAAATCTCTCTGAAGAATATGCCTCCAGCAAGAACTTGTCTCTTTGTGATGCTTTTTGCAAGCCATAATCAATAAAGATGGAACTGGCTATAGCTATCCATCTAAAGAAAGGTCAGTTTTGGGTACTAAGGAAACCTTTTGAGCACACGTGCTCCTTAATACCTTTAGGCTTTCTCCTTCCTGTAAACTCTTCATTGTAAACACAAGTAGCGTTTGCTTTACAAACAAAATGAGCAGCAATCAGACCTGAGCCCTGTCCCAGTTCTGTTTGGTGAACTTCAGTCTGGCTGTCCATAGCCAAATACAGGCTTAATTTGTTGGTGCAAGTTTAACAGTTATTTTTTCCTTGACTTTTTTTGTTGTCTGAATTCATCTGAAAGTCTTTCTATTGTCTTTATTTATTTTTTTCTTAACTTGCACACAGATGACTGCAAATGTAGATTTTATCTGTAAATTGTGTCTTATACACGTGTGAAGCAAATATGAGGAAAATCTGATCTAATAGAAAAAGAGGAAAGGCTGAGGAGGAGCTACAAAACATGAAAGAAGAAAAGTCAGACATAGGAACAAGAGTCAAATAGGTAGGAAATGAACAAGAACAGATTACAGACACAAGTTAAAACCAGAAACGACCCCAGAAAAAAGATGAGCCCCTAGCATTGATCTGCTTTGTAACGAGAAGCACCAAAAAATTAAAAAACAATACAGAATTCTGAAATGAAGTAATAATGGTCAGAAGAGGCAGAAGTGCTTGGGCACTCTCAACCCATAGTACTACTGCTTGTTCTGTATGGGAAACTCAACAGCCAGGCTTGAAAAATATCTTCTCAAACTGCAAATGCAGGTGAGTGATTTTACAGAGGCTTTTTAGGACATCCCTTAGCACGGTGGGGCTTTGAGCAACCTGGTCTAGTGGGAGGTGTCCCTGCCCATAGCAGGGGGGTTGGAACTTGATGAGCTTTAAGGTCCTTTCCAACCTGAACCATTCTATGATTCTATGGTCCTAACAGCAGGCAGATCTGCACACTCCTCTAGGGTTTGCAAAACCGAGTCTATTTTCAAACAAATACTTTACCTGAGCACTGGTTATTCGAAGGACTTCTCTTAGGACATGAACATTATCATTCTGCAGAAGTGGGCGCCCATCCTTCATCCACGAGATTATGGGGACTGGAATGCCAGAAGAGATGCAGAGAAGTTCAAGAGGGTTGTTAACGATGACAGAGAGCTCTTCTGGTTGATCTGAACCATTGATGCGAGGTGGCTCTGTGGAAGGAAAAACATTCGAGTTCTTTATTGACTCAAAAAGCCTCTAAACCCTGATACACAACCTTATGGTTATAGTTTGTAGAGTTAGTCTACATTGGTATTATTTCTGACTGTGTCATGAGCTCACTGAGTATCTCACCTAATTTCCATCTGCCTCTGTCTATTAATTTGCATATTTTATGAGTTGGAATTATTAGTTAGAGAATGTTTTCACAATCCCAGGTAAAATATATTATATAATACCAGTGAATATATTTGTTAGCCCTTTCACTGTTGTACCTTCAGCTATGCCTTCAGCAGTGCTATCATCCTGCCTATTCATTTAAACCAAATTACTTTGTACATTAGTTTACTATTAATTATAGCATATTTTAGTACTCAGGAAACATCAGGAAAAATATATACTATGTTGCATATTTACATATCTCTAGATATCTTCCATTTAGTTATTTCTTTTATTTATAACAGGAAATATTTATTGAAAATGCTCCTTATCCCTAGAGATTTTTTAAATTGCTGTCCTGAGTAGATACTCACTCACTGCTCGCATTTTGTTCAACTGAAAGGTTAACACTTACCCAGCACTTTGAGGGAAAAGTGCTTGCTGGTATCTCCAGCTTCATTGGATGCTACACAAGTGTATTTGCCTGTGTCACCAGTCTCTGCTTTTACAAAATGAAGGACCATTCCTTGGTTACTTGACGTCAGGTGAGCTCCGAGGCTTAAAGGATGTCCATTTTTAAACCAGGACATAGTTGGGGCAGGACTGCCATCGGTAAGACACTTCATCGAAAGTGAACTGCCTTTTACCACAGTCACATCTTCTGTTCCTCCTGCGTTATCCAAGCTTGGTGGTACTGCCAAGAAACAAAGATCTGATTCATACAGAGTACAACCCAGGTATTAATTCTGAATAGAGTTGGAATGCAGCTACCTGTTTGCATTTCCTCACTTACATTCATGTTCAGCACAAGTGTTAAAATTCCTGTAGAAACAATATGTTTTTATTCTTTCTAAAAAACCTGTGACACATTGTGGGGGCCAATTCAAGTAAGTACTCTTCTAGGGATAAACCACTTCCCATTAAATTTTCCCTAATGATTACCTATGTAAGACATACTTGTGGCTGTCTACAACGGCGTGTTGGTGAGAAAGACAAATGAACATTAGTTTTAAGAAATTAATAAATAAGATTAAATAAAGCATTTCAGAGAAACTTACCAAAAACTTGAAGGTTGTAATGTTTGTTGTCCACTCCAGCCCTGTTAGATGCTACGCAAGTGTACACACCAGCATCAGATATCTGTACTCGGGCGAGTCTAAAGAGAAAATAATTTAAAGCAAGCTATAAATGGAATACATTATCTCCATTACAGCATAGTTTGGATCAAATTTTATTCTTTCTTCCAAAAATAGTAGCAGAATTATGCTTATTTAACAAAAGAGAGCAGAAAACTCAGCTAGTTAAAATAGATGAAAACCCACCTGAGAATTTGTCCAGATGACAGCAACCTGATTTGGGAGGAGACAGACAGAGGAAGGCCATTCTTTAGCCAGTTTATCTGTGGTGGTGGAGTTCCAGTAGCAGTACATTCAATATTTAGGGAGGTGTCCAAAAGGGCAGTGAGGTCCTCTGCTTCCTCTTTGTTACTGGCTATTGTTGGAGGAACTACGTTTTGTAAATGTTGAAAAGGAAGATATTAAAACTGGCTTTTAAAATCATTCCACATGTGTTACCTTGCAGGAAATCCTGCACCTAATGCCCCACAGGCAGTTCAATAAGATGATCATCTTTTTTTTTTAAAGAATAAATCCTCTACCAATAATATTGAGCACTAATAAATTATGCATTTACATACTTAAAATCAGTTGCACTTTAGAACGATAGCGGAAATATCTCTTTGATTTGTCAGGCTGTGACAAACAAATGGGAGCTCATGGGGAGAGAATGACAATGCAGGAAGGAGAGAGTGGTCAAGGCTTAGAGGGGATGGGATGATCTGCTTAAGGGCCAGATGGGACTTGGCATTTTGCTGCCACTCAAACTTACCTCCTTAAATAAATCTTAAATAAAGT
>JAOXNH010000004.1:6896252-6907025 GCA_028566575.1 Bartramia longicauda
CAACCTGCTCTAGGTGGACCTGCTTTGGCAGGGGGGTTGGACTAGATGATCTCCAGAGGTCCCTTCCAACCCCATATGATTCTGTGATTCTGTGAACATAACATGGATGCAGCAGCAACACAGAGATACACAGGATTAGATATTACTGTCCCTGGAATTTACATAACAGTAGAGACTACCCTAATGCAACCTGTATCTCTCAATAATGAAAATGGAACACATTAGGGAGTCAGCACTGAACTCCTGGCCTGCAGGGGACAATTAATTTAGTCCATGGATGTGAGTGAAAGCCATTTACTCAGGACCAACCTAAGAAAGATCTGCTGCTCTGACAGCGGCAGCAAGCTGCTTACAGCCACTGTCTTTCTTTGGGGACATCTCAACTGCCCCCAACATAATTTTTCATCGGCCATACAATCAGTACACCCAGGAGATCTTAGAATTACAGCATATGCTTGAATCAGAGGAGGTGTAATAGTCTGTCCTGTGACTCCAGGCTGTTTCTGCATGCTCAGTAAATCCAGGAAGAGATGGTCCAGCTGAGGGGTGCAGCAGTCTACCACATGGTAAGTGCCCTACCAAGAACAGCTAAAGCAAGAGATTATATTCTCTTTTCTTAAGAAGAGCTGCACCATTTCTTTTTTAGACAGTACGGTCCTGTGGCGCTGCCCTTCAAAACTGCTTCAAAACTGCTTCTCCTCCAGACAGATGTTGTTGTGAAGCCTGCGTGTGGTAGGAACCACGCCTCGCTCCCCCTCGCAGAGGATCTAGATGCTTTTGTGGCTTTGTGAGCTCTGCCAGAACTATGTTGGAGGCTCTCTCAGCACTTAGAGGAACCAAGCGTGGGGTCGTTCTATAACAGGGCCTTTAGGGACTTTACACAACAGCTGAAGGACATGTGGTCATACCATGGGATTGCTACTGCTAGGCAGGGCCCTGCCCCCTTAAAGCACAAGCCAGTGGTAGCCCCTGGAAGCCAATGTCTCCTCAGTGGCACTGCCAAGCACCCACAAAAAAAGCAAGGGTGCCAATTTGTGAAGGTCTGGCCAACAGCAAACATCTTAAGATGCATAATGGGTCATCTTGCCAGTAGGATGGTGGGAAGATGACTTCCCACTGACTTCAGCAGTGCAAATGAGCCTGTTACGCTGTGTGAATGTTCATTAATAGCGATAGTGAATACGCAGTTGTTTCAGCATGAAATCCACCCATTAGAAGGAATTAAATTTGTGACTGGCCTGTCCATCCTTGTACCAGCTGATGGCAGCAGCAGGAATGGCGTGAGCTTCACACTCCAGGGTAAGGCTGTGGTTTACTTTGATCTTCACTTCTTTCGGGGAGACACCCATCCCTGAGATATCCCCTTTGTTAATGGTGGGTGGAACTGCACAAAAACAAAAGGAGCAAGAGGGACTTTCATGACCTACTGCCTTATCCAGCATTTCAAAATTAACTGGACAAAGGGAAAGCCTGCATGATAACCTCAGAGAAAGCAAGTGCATGCCCCCTATAATCTGCCTCTTCCCCACAGCTGAATTTGTATTTTTATATACATATACGTATTTTAAACTATTTTTGCTATATTTATTATATATAAAAATACATAAAACTGTGTTTAATGGTTTTAGACATGCAAACTTGACTCTTGCCTTACCTGGCTATAGTCCTTTATTATGTGTTTGGTTTGAATTCTACAACATTCAGTGTACTGCAGTCATTAAAAAGCATTTTAATGGAAACTAATATGCTTGGAAACACATGTTTGAGCTCAAGTCCACGCTGAAGAGTAGCTGGTCAAGACTCAACATTTCCATTCCACTGAAATGGCAGTGTTGCAAAATCTCATTTCCTTCTGAATCAGAATAAAACTAGAACATTTCAAAATTCTTAAACTACCTCCCACCCTGGTCTCATAATCTCTTTTAATTATTTTAAATGCTTTCAAAGCATTTTCCATTCTTTTTTTCAAAGGGAAATTTTAAATTCTCCTTAATGCTTACAGTACCATAATAACTGACAGCTGCAATGGCATTTGGGGTAGGGGGGGGCTTTATGTTACTACATAGCCATACTTCAATAATGAACTCTTTTGTCACGTTCTCATTATTCCAAATCCAACGGGGCCTTATTAGGGACTTCATGTAATTAAAATAACAGTACGGGTACTGTGAGGGAGCAAATCAAACTTCAATTCAGACTAGGAAATAAAAAAAAAAAAAAAGATGAAAAGCCATGCTTGACTGAGCCTATAATGAAGAGTTTGAGCATTAAAATAGAGTATTAAGCACAGATATTCAAAGGACAATGTGCTGATGGTAAGCCTTCAATGGCAAAGCTTTTGTGCATATGATATTTTATGGAAGGATATAAAAATAGTATCCTCCTGTTTTACCTTCCTCAAGAAAGTTTCTTATTAGATGTTACAGGTCCCCACCCCTCCTTTTCTTCTAAAATAGTTTCTTTGCTCACGAGATTCTCTGCTCACATCTCCCATTGCGCTGCACCCATCTGATTCGAAAACCATTACCAACTAAGCATTTCGGAAGAAACTGGAGTTCAGCATTTCTTAAATGTCTTCCCCTGGGTGGTACAGACTTTTAACCCGATAGCAGCATTTGTACAGGATGCAACAGCAGACTTTTCTAGTGTCTCTCTTCAAGCAATGTCAGGAGCTAATGCAGATGTTTGCTAAATAAAGCTACTAACAGAAATTCTTGTATTCACCAGCATAGGTAACACTGCAAAGGGGGAGAAAATGGAACAACACAGACACAAAAAATAATTTTAAAAATGTGGAAGTATTCCCATACTGTAGACTTTCATCTCATAGTGTTTCAAAGTTTCTCCAGCCTCATTTGTGGCTATACAGGTGTATCTTCCAGCGTTGTCCTCCTGTGCATTTAGAATCTGCAGGGTTCGACCACCTGCCAAAAGACATCATTCTTTAATAGCACCGACACTATACTCTTGCTTCCCAATTATTTAAATAGTTTCTGCAGCATATTTTCAATGCTTTGGTCCAAATTGTGGCCTTAGATGAGCATGAAAAACTGATTGCTTACTGCCACGTATACTGTGTAATAAATGAGTGCAAAATTTGCAGGAGTGCTTTAGATCACAACTCCTGTTGCCTACAGATTCTCAGAAAATTTGTTAAGCTAGTTCTGTACAAGAAATTTCTTGAAGACATCTAGATAGGAAAACATTATTTAGGGTTCCACACTTCAGCCACAAAGGGAAAGGAGGCATAAGTGGCAAGGCTAAGCAGAAAGAGTCTATTCGACACACATGGGTGGATGTGAGTCTCTGAACTGCCTTTCTGTTCCAGTGTGGTACCATATGAAAGAGGTCCTTCAGTCCCTCTGGAGAACGGACAGAAGCAACAGCCACAACGTGAGAAGTGTAAACATGAATGGATCAATAGGATTTAAGACTTCAGGTGGCCTCTACAACTCTGACACCCATATGTTTCCTTCCCATAGTATCCTGTTTATTTATCCTGTCTGCATTCTCAGAGGTGAGTCACTATTTAATTTGGTTTCAGCTCTTTTCAGACTGCATCTCTAGAAGTTGTCCCCCTATGTAGTAATTTAGTTCCTCACGATCAATAGCGACTCATTCTGCCTCTTAACACTTGCAGTCAACGACGCTGAAGTACTTGTTCATCCACATTACTTCAGCGTCACCAGTGAAGCTCGTTCCTGTTTCCCACCACCATAGATGGTGGGATTGGTGGGATGGTGCCATTAAAAATGGCAAGTTTCTAATGACCAAGAAAAACGCCACCTCCCTTTTTTTACTGATGTTGTTTATATCTCTCTCCATCTAATTTCTACACTTAATTTCAACTCATTTATACTCATTATTAACTCCAATTAACTTGTTTGCCACCATTTAGCTTTACAGAAAAAAAGGATAAATACTTGAATACAAATAAAATACAAGTATATAATCAGTTAGTTGTGAAGCACTTCAAAAATATTGGAATGGGAAGTGCTGCAAAAGTACAAACATGGCACTTAATAGAAAAATATCCTTTGAGTTTTCAAAAAAATCTATAACAGGAAACTAAAAAATGAAAGAATGAAGTGTTATTTCTCAATAGCAGCAAAAATTTACCTGGCAAAATGCGGATATTTCTGTTTGATTCTAAAGGATTACCATCTTTCAGCCAGGTGATTGTAGCTGGAGGATAGGAATAAGCCTCACAAACCAGCGACGTTGGACTGTTGAGGATAACAGTGACATCTTCTGTATTTCCATGGCCGTCTGCCCCCACAATGGTTGGAGACACTAGAAACAACAAAACCATTAACCAGAGGAAGGACTTCTATGAGAAGCCAATTTTCTGTTCCCTGTTCAGTCTAGGAAACTGGTTGTAGCCTTAAATAGCTGGGAGGCATTCCTACAAGGAGGATGGAAACCCAGCACCAGGCCAACATTCACGGGTTTATGTTTTGTCCTTAGCTCAACAGTCAGCCCGTGTCAGTGGAATCCATCCACTCTTAGCCTTTGTCAAACACAGGTCAGCAGGAAGCCAGCCACCGCTTCTTGCGTAGCTGCTGGCAGACCCACTGCTTGATGACCCTGTGAGCAGCAGACTGGTAGGAGGCATGAGCCTAGGAAATGAGGATGTGGAAAACAAACTTGCCATTGTTTGCATTTGGTTATGCAATCACCGTCATGGAAAAAAAAAACAAAAAGAACTGCAGATGGTTTCAGCTTTTATGAAGAGATCACAATCTGAAGTGCTCTGCAGACACTCCTTCCCTGAATTACAATAAGTCAATGCACTGTCCTGCTCATTCCCTACAGACAACGTCCTGTTACAGTTCCGCATTTTCTAGCTCTATATTGTCTACAGCAGAGAACTGCTGTTTTTATTGAACTACTATTATTTACCAATTACTAAGCTACAAGATTTTAATTGTAGACAGGCAACTTATGCATTGCTGCAATTAAAGTACTATAAAATTCCAATGTGATTATCTGTTTTTTCCTGAGACGAATATTTTCTCTGCAAGAGCCAGCCCAGCTGTCTTACCAAGTACATTAAGACTGTAACTTTTGCTCTTATCTCCAGCTGTATTGGATGCAATACATGTGTATCTCCCTGTGTCAGTGACTTGAGCATTCTCGATTTGCAGGAAGCGCCCACTGGACAGAAACTTGTGATCTTCATCCTCAGTTAGAGATTGCCCATTCTTTAACCAGGTGATCTGTGGTACAGGGTTTCCTTAATGGAGGAAATAAAATTGCAAATATTAGTTGTTGCATAGTCTCTAGGATATGCCAAGACATCTGAAAAAACACAAAAATACAGTTTCAGATGCCCTTTTAAAAATACATCCTTTAGGGAGATGTTTTGGAATACGCATTCTAAAGTATTTGAATCTCCAGAAGTAATATACACCTCCTCTTAAATTCCACAGGCCTTTAGAGAAGAATTATCACAGCAAGTATCCTCTTGGTTACATTTTATACAACCTTTATATGAAGGAGTGCTTAGTCCTGCTACAAGCACCTAATTCTAGATTAATTCTAAATTTAAAAATTCCACTGAACTTAAAATTCCATTAAAAACATGCTACTCAGAACCAACGATGATCGACACTATGGGTCTGATCAGCAAAGATAAGAAATATCGTATACTTTTACCTATCACTTCACATGTTAGGGTAACTCTGTGCTTCTCTTTCACTTTTACATCTTCCAATTTATTTTCACCCACAATCCTTGGAGGCACTGCAAATAAACAAGAAGACAACATCAGGAAGTATTACTTGCAACTAATTTTAATACAACAAAGACACACTCAGGCTGTATCTCAGCACATGTTTCCCTTAATCACATCAATCTATGAATGGCTCAGATCTACCAGAAACGGGTCCAGATGTGAGACACTGCAGAGTTACCCTGCCTGGACAACAGATATGCACTGTTCTGCACCCCTTCATCATACAAGCCCCCACAAAAGGCAAAAGAGGACCACAGACCCATAAGGCACTCGCCTCACTTTGTCTTCAGAGCTAGAGAGACACTGAGGGTGCTGAGGAGTATGGTCTGTAGGGCAATATTTCTGAGTATGGTTAGGAAGGCAATGGTGATGACCATTCCTCAGTGGGGCTAGGTTTGATTTTATGCACCAGCAGGTTTTGTACATTTTTAAACAAGTTCTATCATGCATATTAAGCGGAAAGTCATTTACTTGTTCAAAATCATGTTCTTAAGTTTAAGAGTTGTTTGTTTTCCAACAGTTATTGAAAGCATCTATCTAGAACTCTAGGAAAAGAGCTGATCTATTTAAAAAAAAAAAAAGTCATCTTGTCTATTCATATACCATAGGTTTTTTTTTCCCTTACTAGCATGCTCAGAGCAATACAACAGACTACTAACAAGTGGATTCTGTGTAACGGTATACATGTGTTTTATGCAAACCCAGCTAATTCCATACAGGCAGATGAACAAACCATATAGGTCTAAAGGCATCTTGCTGTGGTATAAACTATGTTTCTCTAGGGAAACAGAAGACAAAACCTTACCCTTAAAACACCTTCCTACACCCTAAACAGCTAACTCAATACAAGGAAACTCTTACTGTATGGCTGACCGCTCGATGATGTTTCCAAATAATCTTGGTCAACAGGACTACACAAACTCACGTGCTCCTGGATGAGGGAGGCCAGATTATGAATGTGTTGGTGAGTAGCTGTGGTGGTGAAGAGCTCTGATCAACTATTTCTCCCAAAGTATAGGCATTTTTAGATTCAGGCCAAAAGACAATGGCACTACAAATCAAAGTAGGCATGGAGTATAACAGGTTGAAAAGGAGGCCTATAGTTATAAGACGGAAAGCCCAATCTAGAGATTCTGGGAATTTTTGTAACAAAGATGTGGGAGTAGCGAGCCAAATCCCACGCTTTAATAATCCTACAAAATTCAAAGTTTCAGCCTATATAGAAAGCCTGAATAGAGAAGAAGTAAAATATATTCAGCAGCTTACTTGTGATCTACCACTAACTTGGAAGCAAAAGTTTTATAAAAATAAGAATCATGATAATATGCAGAATACACCAAATGTTTTATACTGATGAAGGGTACAAACTAGAGTGAAGAAGGAAAAAAAGTTGAAAGAGGCTCGCATCTCACTTGACTTCAGCGTGGCTAAAAGTTGGCCTCTGCTGAGGACACATGGTGAGATGTGGGTTAGTTGGGTTAGTAGAATTTAACATGCAGGAAGATGTGGCCAGTACTGGCACTCTCATCAACTTGTGATCCAGTTAAGATCAAATTTCCTGCTATGACTGTACAAGCAATCCAAAATAGACTTTTGTATGGGTTCTAGTGTCCAAATGCAATGAGACAAAGACGCATCAACTAGCAAAGGAATTAGATGGGGGGAAAATATAACCTAAAATCATAAACTTTTAAGTTGGGCCAAAAGTTACTATTCACGAACAAGCACAGCAATTCATTGCCTTGGCCCCAAAATACAGTAAGACGTCAACACATATTAATTTCAGAAATATGACAAAGCCACACAAATCATTTTGCAAATATATAAATATTATGCTTATTACACCAAGCTCTCCATGCAAACTGGCTCGCCTGTTGCAACTCCTACACCAATTTAGAGAAAAACTGGGATGTCTCTCTACAGTTCCTATTTACAGCAAGCTGGTGAATATTCTGTGTCGCTATCAGGCCACATTCCAGTAACTTTCCTCTAGGAAGACAAAGAAATTACTAGGGAGAGGGAAGAGAAGACTGAACAATGGAATTTTCCACTTAGCCCACTTGAAATCAGCTTCACTGAGCATTTTTGTTCAAGGCAAACAAAGCCTATGCAACAGAGATTCCCAGAACCCTCAAAAACACCCTGCTACTAAAACCCTCCAAAGAAAACAGTAAAACAATGAATGCTTTTCAGTGTTTATCCATCTTTTCCATTCTACCAGACTTACACTTCCATGAGCTCATCAAATAAACATGAACTGACATGAATGCGAGTTATCATTTACAGGCTGAATATGCCTAAGTCAGCTGAAGGCCTGGGAAGATGATAGCGCCCAGCACCTTAGAGAAAAGAAACTTTCAGGAAAACTGTATACAGTAATGCAGGTTTGCATCAGGCCCGGTAATTATTGATAAAAACATCAAATAGTTACTAAACCAAAGCTCAGTATTTTCTGGGAAAAATACCATGTTTAAGACATAAGTAATGTGACTAAATTACACATTAATGGTTCCAAATAACCATCTGAAGAGTCTGCTCTACCAGTCCCTGTCTAAATATGTTTGTAGGATCATCCACCACCACACTTCATTTATACCCTTTACAATACCAAAGGCTCTACTGACTGAAGGTTTCCACTGGATGAGAGATCTCTATTTTGCAAAACCAAATTCCAGGTCCAGCGTTTAATTTCTCTGTTGGTCTTGGCTTTGCTTTCACACCTTTGTTGCAACACATTATTACCATCATGCCACTCAGCTATGCATATTATACCAAGTGATGCACAATAATGCTGGTTTTAATTATAAGTATCATCATATAGGGCTGCACCTTTCTGCATTAGATGCAACAGATTCACATGAATTTCATATGGTTTCCCAGGACTGTAGTTTTCTTTTTACTTAAATTCAGGCTGGTGCCAAGAGAAATAGGACTATTCCCCTGACCACTCACTCTCGTCATATTCCTTTCAGCAATACTGGCATTTATAGGCTGTGCAGAGCCTCTCTGAACCAGCAGAGAACTCATCTGGGCAGAAAACTAACCTGACCAGGAAAAAGCAAAACCCCACCTTTTCAGACCACCTATAGACTGATTCACCTTGTTCACCATGCCCAGGGGAGAGTGAAGCTATGAGCAGCACGAAACAGAAGAGAGAACGGGAGGCTGGCTGTCAGCATCCTCCCAACTTCCATCAGACTGAAATAACAACGCAACTGGAGCCAGTTACATTGACATCATTCCTTTTCAGAAAAGAAACAAATAAACCACAAAACAGAAGTAGCTGCCAGTTACTCCAAATTCTGCCTGGAGAATCTTAATTTTAAAAACTAAGCAAACACCAAATTCACACATAGAAGTAACTTCTCTTTAAAATCTGATTTTCTGACCATGTTATCAAATGCACTTTTTTTTTTGCCAAGGATATGTGTTTTGGCAGAATAACTTTTAAAATACCAGCAAAGTGTACAGTAGACCTCCTTATCTTCTTCTGCCGCAACAAAAATTATCCCATACTTACCTAATATAGAAAGGTCGAAATCCTTCCTCGCTTCTCCTGCAGCGTTGGTCACTACACAAGTGTACTGACCTTCATCTGCCACACTCGTGTGTGTCAAGCGCAGCGTTCTGCCCCCTGAGGAGGAACCCAAAAAACGTACAATCATTAAAGTCCTGCTCCAACCAATAGGCACCCAAATTGTCTGTGCTAACTCTGAAATTTTTTTGTATGTTTTGGTTAAATTTACAGCTGTAAATTTTTTTAATGTGGTCTATTTTTTTTTAACGTGCCTTGTTTTGTTGAACAAACAGTAAGAGAAAGTGACTGATCTTTGTCCTACTCCCATCATTTCTGTATGTCTGCTCAGGCCCTCAGCTCCTCACTGCTTTTACATCTGCGCTTAACATTGATCATAGTATTCTTTCTAGTCAGTAACTTCCAAACTACCCTGACACATCTCTTTTTATTTTTTTCCTCCAGAAATTACATTTAAGTGAAATTTGAGGCATCCACACATTTTCTGAGAATTTCTGGAGGAAGTCAGAGACCAAAGGGAACAATTACTGAAAACTTCAAGACACATTTCTGGAGTTTGTGCAGAGAAAAATCAAACCTGCTCCACACATAATTCACTGATCAGCATGACCCTGTGACATCCACATTCTCATTATTGGGGTATGTCCCAGAAACTTATGTTCCTGGTCATGTGCTTTGATGGAAGAAACTGCTGACCTGGTTAATGGATGTGCCTCTGCCCAAGGAATCCTACGTGCTGGAGGGAGTGCTGTGAGACTGAGGAAGGCTCAGTTCTTGCAGCCTCATCTCACCCTGATCCCTTTGCCCATTCACACCCTGAACAAAGCCATATAAGAAGCAAAATGACACCAGTATCTGCCTGCAGGAGACCGTAACTTTCTGAGGTATCACATACCACAGCACACCCAGGGCTCTACTGCTGAGGTAGGATATCATTTTCTACATTTAGCTAAAGCTTAAGAAAAGCTTTTCTCCTTCTTGAAATTAGAATGCAGCTTAGTGCATGGTCTGCAAGGAAAGGAGATGTGGTACAGTGGCATTTTTTTCCTCTTTTTTCTAAGGAATATGTAGGAAGCATCATCAAAGGGAAACATCAACAATCTGAATTAACAGATTCAAAATTGCCAGTAGCGTGTCCACACTTTTAAATCATCTGCAATGCCAAGTATGTTTTCAATCAACAGAACCAAAAATCTTGCTTTGGCAAAGCCTTTTACCTCTTACATTAGTTGAGGCAGGGCGGGGGCGAGGGAGGGAGCGGGAATTTAGTGGTGGTGGTGGTTTTTGTTTTTTACAGCTGTACAAGCACAAATAAAATTCCGAATGCCATGTTGGTTGCAGTTCATCACCACAACGTGTAGTTTTCTGAAAAACTGCACAAAAGCACAAAGTTTGCTGGAAAACAAAGCACTGAATTCTGGCCTGTTTCCCTACTCCCACTGCAGCTAACGTTCAGAGACAATAAACATCTTTTTGTCTCTCACCCTTCCTGACCCTGCAA
>JAOXNH010000004.1:6915343-6929435 GCA_028566575.1 Bartramia longicauda
GAGACATTCCAAACCCACCTGGACAAGTTCCTGGGTAACCTGCTCTAGGTAGACCCACTTCGTTGGAGGGTTGGACTTGATGATCTCCAGAGGTCCCTTCCAACCCCATATGATTCTATGATTCTAAACAGTATTACTCCTTGCAAAATCTGTATGCAAACATCTAGATGTCTATGACCTCCCTCACTCCTTACCCACTACTCTATTACACTGGCAGGCCTAACGCTATCCAACCTCTAATGGGGATCTAGTGCCTTCAGGGTGGGTATACTCCGCAGATAGCAATCGCCTCTGAAGCCTGACCAACCCAGCTTACCTTCAGTACACTTCCATCTTCAGAGATGCTAAGACCTGGCTTCTTCAGCAAGGGTCGTCCGTCTTTGAGCCACGTCAGCACAGGTGGGGGAATAGCATTGCTCTGGCAGAGCAGCTCCACTGCTTGGCTGATGAGCACAGAGACGTTTTGTTCCTCTCCCATGATGTTTGGTGGAACTAAGCAATGAATTAAAACAAAGGACCTTTGGGCATTACAGACTTCCCAGAGTATACACACTATGGA
Source organism: Bartramia longicauda (assembly GCA_028566575.1). Classification (NCBI taxonomy): domain Eukaryota; kingdom Metazoa; phylum Chordata; class Aves; order Charadriiformes; family Scolopacidae; genus Bartramia; species Bartramia longicauda. The sequence goes on from JAOXNH010000004.1 coordinate 6,915,903, forward strand.
GTTAACAGTCTTCATTTAACAAAAATAAAATGGCAGTTACTACCTTTCTCATGCACAACTTGGGTCTCCTTTATATCACAAAAAGAACTGGAATAATTTTTGTTACCTACAGAATAATCTCTATGATATCAACTACAGAGAAACCATAGAGATAAGCCAAGACTAGGAAGAAAAATACTTGAAATATAGCTAGAAAGGAAAATCATCAGTATATACACAATGGGGAAACACATTCCTGCTAAAAAGAAAAAGAGCTAATGAGTGAAAAGGTTCACAAGATAAGAATCAGACCAAGAAGCTGAAAATGTCTTAAACTTTCCAGCCAGTGCCAAGATGAATAATTGGCTTTAAGGACAACTCTGACTTTAAGAAGAATTTTGTCCAGAGATGGCCAAATATAGAAGACAGAATGAGAACGTACATGGTTCCAGCCAAGTAAACAGGTTAATGACCTAACCATCAAGTCACAATCTACAATTACTTTATTGTCTATCTGTTTTGTGTGGCATCTGCTAGCTAATTATTGCAACTGTTGGCATTGAGCACTGTTTTTAGGTTTGGACTACAGTTTCAGCCATAACCTCCTTATTAGATTATTATTTCCAAATTATAGGGTAGAAAAAACAGCTTTTGGAATTAAAGTTTTCTGTGTGGAAGAAAAAAAATGCTTCTGGGCATTCAAACTGAAAACCATTAGCTGTTCTTGAATAGCGTCAAGATTCAAGAAAACACATCTTTTCCCCCATTTTTAAGATTATTTGTGTTTGCACGGTCATAAAAGCAAAGCAACTGAGAACTAAACCTTGAAACACAGGAAGTCCATAATTTTCAAAAGGGAAAGTGTTCACGGCTGGAGTCTAAAAGAACATGGAGGAAATATTAGACTGACAAGATGACCTTGAAAAGACTAAAGACCGAAAACCGTTTGCCATCTATGGTTTTGTATCAGTATTCATGGATGAACCAAATGTCTCTTGGTAACAGCATGCAGCCAGAGGAAACCTTCAGAGACACCTGGGGAAGCTTGGAGTCATTGACAGAACACTGTCATATTAAGAGTTTTAAAGTATTTTGGTGTCAGACACACACTGACTTGGAAAACAGCCGGAGTGGAGCAGGCTATTGTGCCCTGCACTGCTGCTGCTCACCGCCAGCTCTCTGCCAGAGGTTTGTGCCCTTAATGGCATTCTTCAATCCTTAAAGCAATTCATAGGGATTCCCTTTCCTATAACTTCAAAATATAAATCATGTTCACTTTAAACTCGATATTAATCCAACATTAGATCTGCAATTAAAATATTTACAAAATCAAAACACTCCTAGCAAGAACTACTTTGTCTGGTTACACATACCCAGTGGGATTTTCAGGCTTGTTGTGTACTAAGACTGTTCAGTTTGCCCCAGAAAAGTTGGCCAGGGCCAAATATAAGAACCTTTATTGTCACATTTCCTTCGCTTTTTAGTTGTGCAATCCATTACTCCAGAAATTGCATGTCTGCACAAAATACTGGGGTAAAAAGAAGGCAAGCAGTGGGACTGTCTGTGAGAAATACTCTGGGCTTCACTTTGGACAAAAAGATACTGAATTAATTAGCACACATGAGATTATAAAATGTCCCAAAGTGGTACTCAGTAAACCAGCACTACAGTTCTCAAGATGTCCTGAAAAATAACATTAACAATAAAGCTTTGTTTTTCTTGCACAGGAAGTACTAGGCAGAGCAGCTGATTTCACAGTTTGGAAATAATTTAGGGAAAAGTCTGGTCTCTGTGGATAAGAAATATAGTAACTGAAATAAACTCTGTTTATCTTACTTTCTTTGTAGAATTCACAAAGGCCCAGATTCTTTATGAGTGTTGTGGAACTGCAAGTTGGAAGCTGATCCATTACTGCAGAAGGCAAATTTATTTCCAAATACTTTTCCACCAATTACTTTTCCTCTCAGCTAAATGAACTGAAATGTGGTCAAAAGGAGACTAAGTTTATGAAATAGAGACAGGCACTAAAGCATTTGTTTCTGAAGGAACAGGGTTTAAAACTAATCTAATTATGCTTGTGGTAACTATATGTTACCCAGGTTGTTCCAACTCCTAGACTGACTCAGTGCACTGCACATTTCTAACCATCTCAGCTCCAACTGCACTCCAAATTATTTTCCTCTTGTGACTTCTTAATTAGATTACCACTATAAGGCAAGGCCTAAGAGTAGCATTACTTTTTGGTGACAGTCTCACTCAAGATGGCCCTGCAGCTGAGCTCAACCCTGGCCAGCTCCTAATACAATAGTAATTTTAAACATACACAACTTCTAACCAACTCTTAATTTCATCTAGTTAAAATGGACAGATGTTCCAGAAAATAAAAGAGAAATAATAAATGTATCCATGCCACTTGAGAGGTTATGTATACATAAACACTTGTCCTCAAACTCCAAAAGGGACCTTGATATTCCTTGTTCTAGACATAAAATGTCCCAGCCCGTGTTAGCCTTCAGCTTGCTTGCCATGCCAGAGACATGACTTTCTGAACTGCCCACTGCAGATGCAAAAGTATCCATGACTCAAGTTACAAGTATCCTAACCACAGTGCATTTATAAGGGAGTCAATTCTGAAAGCCAAACTTGAAAGCCAAGAACCTCACGAGCTGTCCCTATTCAACTCAGAAAACACTTCAGAAAACACAAGAAAACTTGCAAGAGAAGGAAAATTCTCTTGCAAGATTTTCCAGATTTCTGCTCAGGATTGTCATCAAGCTAGAGACTGGCAGAGCCAAAACAGTTCTCTCTCCGCTGACCTACTGAAAGCAGACGCAAAACCACAAAGATTCTTCAAATCCAAACCCCTCTCTCCACATCTGGTACCATTAGATTTCTAAAACAAATGGCAGATTATTGTTCATTTGAGCTCACCCTTGGCAAGTTTGCCAATGACACCAGGCTGTGTGGCATGGTCAACATGCTGGAGGGAAGGGATGCCACCCAGAGGGACCTGGACAGGCTTGAGAAGTGGGCCCATGTGAACCTCATGAAGTTCACTCAGGCCAAGTGCATGGTCCTGCACCAGGGTCATGGCAATCCCAGGCACAAATACAGGTTGGGTGGAGAACGGCTGGAAAGCAGCCCTGAGGAGAAGGCCTTGGGGGTGTTGGTGGATGAGAAGCTCAACATGAGCTGGCAATGTGCGCTGGCAGCCCAGAAAGCCAACTTCATCAGCCAACTCCATCCTGGGCTGCATCAGATGAAGAGTGGCCAGCAAGTCCAGGGAGATGATTCTGCCCCTCTACTCCACTCTCGTGAGACCCCACCTGGAGAACGTACATTTACTTACATGCGCACACACCTCTCCAGCTCTTCACCTTCCATTATGGGTTGGAACAATTTTTATTCACTGTTGCTAAAGGTCTAGGCCAGTGTGTTTCATTAAAGCTCTGTGAACAGTTCTCATGACCCCCCAAAAAAATAACAGAGTTCTGTCGGAAAATCTCACCATAAACTCTGAGATCAATATCTCTCTGGCTCTCGCCTGCAGCATTGACTGCAACACAAGTGTATTTTCCTGTGTCACTGATCTGAGCGCTACTCAGTGCCAAGACTCGGCCCCCAGACAGAACCTGCAATACAAGCATGACATATTGAGTAGACATGCCTCAACGTAAAACACAAGCAGAGAGAACTATTAGGTTCCATTTCAAAACGAAATACTTGCTTTGCCACTGCTTCCTGCCATCTCTCCATTCCCTACACTCTTCCCTGTTCTCTGTTCTCTTTTGATTGAGATTTGCAAAAGCAGAAGTCTAACCTCATGCAAGTCCCTGGGGAACTCCTGGCATTCGCAAGTCTTTGCAGGATCTTGACATTCCTCCCTCTTACCAGTTTCAAACATTCTGTCACACCTTTTGTCTGTGCCCTGAGTTGTCCTCATAGTATACAAACTTCCCCCTTTTCCTTTCAGATCATAAAATTAGCTTTCATAAAGCAACCATGCCCTCTCCTTTTAACTCTGAAATATCTCCTTGCATTAGTGGTTGATCTTTTTTTCTGAATTACTATTTTATGTAATAAGATATTACATGATCTTGAGCTCTGTGCATCTCTTCAGCACAGGAATATGGTCCAATTTCCTCTTCTTGCCAGTAAGTGAAAAATTTGTTGATGCAAACTCTTACTCAGCATGAAGTCAGTTCAAAGGACCACCTTATTTCAATGTATCTATATCTTCCACTTCACACAGTAATTACTCGCACCAATAACCTAGAGCAAAAGGCCTTATATTTTCATTCCAAATCCTCTAAGTTATTCTGCTCCATTAAAAGTCTCCTACCACAAAAGGAAATAGCACGGGTAGCAGGACTGGAAACCAGTACCTGGAGTCCATCGCTAAAGCTGGAAACGGGGCTACCATCTTTTAGCCACGTCAGAATAGGTGCCGGGATGCCTCTTGCTTCACACTCCAGTCGCACCAGATTATTAACCACCACTGTCACCATGTCACTGCTGTCAGAGATTGATGGCGGGACTGAAAAAACACAAAACAAAACAAAACTGAAACAGCTAACATAAGGGTATTAATCATAATGAAACTAAGTGGGATGGCTTACTTTTGGACATTATTTCTCTTTCTGCAAGGCACTACACTACTGGAAAGACTTCTCATGCTACTTGTATTGAACTCTTGTAATTTATTTGCTCTGTGCCAAATCCCACTCTTTGCATAAGCAGTCAGATAACTTCAATGAAATTACTGTGAGCAAGGTAAGCAGGACTGGGCTCACAGTCCAGAGGACAGCTGCAAAACCCAGGAACCAGAACAGAGAACCAGAAAATATCAAAAATATTATCATATTCTATTTAGAACTTGTGAAAGGCATTAAGAGTGGTGAGAATTAAGGAAAGAAGTTTATCATGTAAACTGCACAAAGCAAATATGTACACAGAGCAGTAAGCTGGCCTTGCTGAGCACATGTGAACATTTACCAGATTAGATTGTATAACACCTGCCTGTCTGATGATAAAAAGCCTCTTAATGGAGCATCTCAAAACAGAGATTTTGTAGACCTATGTTAAAGGAGGAATATTAAAGAAATACTAAAGGAGGAATCATAGTATCATAGAATTGCCCGGGTTGGAAGGGACTGAGGAGTATTAAAGAAGTGTTAATAAAGGAAGATGTTTCATTTATCATGAGAATCAGAGCAATTTTATTTGCTCCTACAACTAATAACTCCATAACAAAGGTTTGCAGTCAGAAACAGTACAAAGTCACCCCTAGAAAGAGATGACAATGCTGTGATCTAATCATATATATTCTTTGTAAGGAGAAAAATGTCAAAAATTCTGTACTGAAAGTAAGATTCCTTAATAAATTCAGCAACTTCTAACAGCCCGTAGCTCAGACTACCTACTCTTAGATAAATTCCAGTAATAGCAGAAACAGCAGAAAAAAGGCAACTGTGATTTTATAATCCTTTTCCCCCACACACAGGCAGTTTCCCTGTTTCACTGCAATAGTATCCACTGTTCTCAAATGCCTGAAAAAGTTATAGTGATGAGAAAGAAGTGGAAAAATTAATACAATGAAATCATATGAATATACTGAACTGGAATTCAACCTGCTTCCTTCAGTAGACCTGCCTAGTTCCATTTGATGTTAAGCCTACAGTATCAAGCATTGGTTTTAACGCAAAAAAGATACGATAATTTCTACTGTAGCTACTGCATCCACAACACTATTAACAACAGAAGTTGTTGAATACGACCGGTGATCGACCAACATAGATGCTCATTCACAATGCCAATCACTGTGCAGAAATCTAGAGCAGGCTTTCAGTGAATGCATCATAACTTTCTGTACTTGATACTTCAGAGTCTGTTCTCCACTAAGTAGTCACTCTCGCTTTCACTATTAGAGTGGAAAAAAATCTCAAGTTTTCTCTTCTCAAAACTGATAAACCCTAATTAAACTGGATGATGAAGTTGTTCATGATAAATTCAAAAAGCACTCCATTGTAAGCCTGGCATGATGCAAGCTGAATTAAGTAGGCTCATGCATAGGTGTTTCAGCTTCCTTCAATGCAGTTAGTTCTGGCTGCCACTGCATATATTCTTTTCTGGAAGGGGAAACAGTTTTATGTGTCTAATTCAGAAAGTATTACTTCCCTAGAAAACTCCAGACATATCAACTGAAATTCCGCTACCCATAAAAAGACACAGATATACTTAGGAGTTATATTTCATTTTTTGGTTTAACCACAATAATAAACTTGGCTCTAACTATTTCCCAGGAATTAATCACTAGGTGGGGTTAATTGCCTTTGACAATGTCTTGAGCCATCACTTTTTCCCATGATGGTCATTAATTCCATGGAAATGTACTGCCCAACTCATTATTTGTTAATCAATATTAATAGGAACGACATACTCTGCATGCATCTCAGCTGAGGACACTGCCAAATTTAGGCCACGGTTTTGCATGGGAGACTCCCACAGAAAACCTGCTACATGCATATGCATGTATCAAAGATAAGAATTTGGATTACAGCCCCATCCAAAAGTCACTGAAATCAGTGGAAAAGCTCCAGTTTGGATTCTTGATCAGATGTCTCATGTCTGCAAACACCCACACTTCCACTTCATCTTATTAGACACAGTACATTTTTCTTTAAATCTCTTGGATTATGAAAGAGCATTTGATCTTTGTCCTTTCTTTATCTACTGCGAGCTTTAAAGTCATCTAGAGTAAAACTCAGCAATTGCAAAGCCTTCCAAATTGCTGAAGTGATAACATGAATACCTTTTCCACAAATCTGGTGCCTCTCCTCATTCTTCCTAGAATTGACTTCCCCTACCACATTTTCCTAATTCAAAACATGTATTCTAATATTGCTGAAAAACAGAGAAGAGAATATTGTTCCCTCTGACCACCTGTGCCATATCTCTTCCCGTATGATGGTGTGATGAGCGATAGTAAGTGTGCTAAGCAGACTTGAAACTTGCAAAGAGCAAAGGTGGCGCATGCAGGTGTTTTTTGTAAGTTTTATAATACTTACCGTGAACCTGAAGACTGTAAAACAACTCAGCTGTGCCCACTGTGTTGACAGCCACACACTTATAAATGCCAGTGTCAGAGATCTGAGCTCCCTCAATCTGCAGAACTTGCCCTCTGTTCAGAGAAGTGGCGCTTGCAGAACTAGTAAGCGGACGATTGTCTTTGTACCATGTGATAGCTGCATCGTGAAAGAGAAGATGGAAGAGTTGCCAAAAATACCCCCATTACAAAGGGACCAACTTTCAAACTTTCCGTCTAGGTTTTCAGATACATAACACCAACATTTACAAACCAATATCAATAGTAATCATAACTATTAACGATAAAATGTAGAAGAAAATGGGGAAATTGGTAACATTCGTACAAAATACCAGCTATGCCTAGAGAATTCAATAACAAACTTGACATCATCATCCATGCACACCACCTATTAATGAAAAAAAATGTTCTGAAGTTAAAAGATTTCACACAAAGCATACTAATAGAGGATATACTCATCTCGCACCAAGGCCAACAGCAGCTGTTTAAAAACATGCAATACGATAAATATAAATACACTTTTTACCCTAAAGTATTGCTGTGTTAAACACCTGGGAAACTCTACAGAATCAAAATGCAGCCAACCAAGTTAAAGTTCAACTGGCAGGCTGAAAAACTGAAAATAAGGCTCAGAAAACTGTCACTACTCCAAAAGAAAATTTTATAGGAACTCGATAACAGAATCCAAGAACTTTTTTGCATCTCAGCCAAAAGATGGCACCATCCATCAGCAGAATGTGTAACTAATGCTTTACTGGCACTTCTCTACTCAGTTTGATGAAACTGCTGCTTACTGAATCATTTTCCGTAGCACACAAGTTTTCGGTGAAAGACACACATTACTCAAGTAATCTGGCCTGACTGATGAACAGATTCTAGAAAAAATGATTCTAGAAAATAATACTTTGCTGAGAATTAATTCTTTACAAGGTGGAGAAGGTGAAGCTGGATGCTCACCTGAAATTTAGTAACACCTTTCTTCTGAAACTGCGACTATCGTCAGCACAAGAATAAATTGCTATGCCAGGTATAATATACCAGTCACACACTATTCCCCAAGTTTTGCTGTACAATATTTAATACAGAAAATTATTCTCATATTAAGATGGTATTTTTATATCCCATCAGAAGGTGGGAACAAAAAACACGTATTGGAAAAAAGGAAATAAAATTTTACCTGCATATCTCAACAACAAGAACAAAAAAAGAATAAGTAAAAAAAGACTTAATCCAAAAATCCTAGCACTAAAAGAATCCCAGCTATGAAGTAACTAAAATCCAGTTTGCTTTAGGTTTTTTTTTCAGTTCAGAAACAATTCAAAAGATCCATCAGTCTAAACAGGAACCAAAGTCCTTCAGCTCTCACTTGGGTAAATATCTATGATTTCTATGGAAAACTTTCCTTCAAAAAAAAAAAAAAAAAGGAAAAAAAAACCTAACTCCACAAAATGTGAGGAAAATAAAACACAAACAGACATGCATGTTTTCAAAGCTTAGAATATAAGAAGAACCAACAAATTCATTAGCATAATTTATCATTGGGGCAAGGCACAGAAAGCACTTTACACACAGAAAATCTATTCATTCTCACAGGCAAAGGGTCCAGATCTAAGAGCCTCCTATTAGTTCCAATAAACTTTAGACAAGGTCCTAGACACGGGCACATTTGACAGGCAAACTCAATACACCAGCTGTTGTTTTAAGTCTGCCCTACACTATAAAATATTGACTGACAGGGGAAAACAGTGGATGTGTTTAAAACTGATTTAGCAGAAGTCTAACAGTATTCCTGTCTATAGACAGGGCATCGCTGGGCACACAAGGGAGTAGATTATCCCTGTGTTTTTCATTCATTTAAAAATGGTGAGTATTACTGAATTCCTCAATACTTACTCCATGTCAGCTGATAAAATGACATTTCCCATTATACATAGCATTTAATAGTATCTAGCTAGTTTAAAAACCACAGGGTTAACTTCACATTCAGAATATCCATTTCTTTTAAATGACACATAAAAGTGAAAACCTTTTATCTGCTTCACGTCCTCCAAGGTGCATGCCCATACCTGGCAGAGGGTTCCCAGATGCTCTGCATTCAAGATGGATTGGATTATTCACCACCACGGTTTCATTTAACATTGTCCCTGCATCTTCCAGACTTGGTGGTTCTGGGAAAAGACAAAGGCATCAGGTTTTCATTAATCCAGCCACCCAGCTAGCAGAACATCTGATCACAGAGTAATCTGCCCTCTGAGAAACTTTGGGCAATGGATTGCACAAGCTTCCAACTAGCTGCTGGATGACCGAGGAATTTCTCAAGCAAGTTCATCTTTGAAACAAGAATATTCTCTAATTACCTAACCTCATTAATGTTAACAGGAATAAAACATAATTTTTATAACTTTTTTTTTCTTCAGGAAAAATGTCACTTGAAATGGACTTGTAGGAAACGGGTGCACAACAGGACAGTAATTCTTCTAACGTGGCAAACTCATCTCTCACTTGACCTGGTAACATCAAACTGAATGTTGTACATGGCTTTAACAAAGCAAGGATCGTTACCTTACTGAAGTCTATAAATTTGCAAAATGACAGAAACACCAGATAATGATACTTTGAACATGAAGACTGAGAACAAAAGAGGTATTTGTGAGCATGGGACCGACACTAAAATTAACTATGATGCAATTATCACAGTCAAGATGAGTGCGGTTTCTCTTTCTAAGTTTCATCCATGGAGGTACTGCAATCTCTCTTCATTTCAGTTAACATTTTCCAGTCACTGGAAATTTGTTTTGACAATGAAAGTCAACATAATCATCCTCATCACGAGCATTTTGCCACAGTCCATTCCCACCCCTCCTGTACCCTTTGAGGATTGGGTCACATCAAGAACACACAATATTTTGTGACCACTTCTGAGGCAAATAGATGTAATTCATGGTGAGAGCACTTATTAAATTCACATGCAGTCAACAGCTTCTCAAGTTTCCCTGATTTCTTTTATACTGTTTTTTAGCTGCAAAATAAAATTCCTTTAAAATAGTCTGGAAAATCCCTTCCTAAGAGAATGCTTCTTTCTCAGAAAAGTCATTCCTGTAAAACTTCCCCATTGCAAGGTCACAAGCAATGTTGTTATCTCCAGGAGACTTTGGTCAAATTAATAATGCCAAGAGTGGTGCATCGTATCTTGATTCAGAACCATAGAGTACCCTTCCGAGTGGTGGGTTAGTGGCAATGCACTTGGCTTCTTGGGATACCTCCGAACAGAAGAGTTAACTGGAAAGGCATTCATTTCTGTGGCCCTCGGTACCATGTGAGAAAGGCTAAATCCCAAGAAAAACAGCTTTTACCCTGATGTCTTACTAATGGAGTGGGACAAAGAAAGAAAACTGAGAGATGGATGTGCAGAGACAACAAAAATGCCAGAGAGCTTAAAAGAGAAGGGAATATAGACGTAAAAAAGCTGCCTTGAAACAGTCATGTTTAGCCTCTAACCAGAGGCAGAAACATTACCATGCACATGAAGCCGAACGTGCTGTTGGGCTTCTCCTGCAGCATTTGTTGCCACACAAGTGTATCGGCCAGCATCTTCGAGCAGGGCCTTGACAACTTGCAGAATACGGCCTGAAGACTCCAGCTGTACCAAAACAGAGAGCAGGGAACCACTTTACACAACAATCCCAGGCAGAGACATTAAGCGTAACGGCAAAGTATGCGCTTACGCTGAGTACAGTCAGTCTCATCCTTCTTCTAACCTGGGGCTAATATTCATGCAAGAGGTGTCTTGGTAGGTCAGAGACTTCAGAGGACATGAGGATTATTAGCTGTACAGCTGTGAGGAGATCGAAACGGCAGAGGGGCAGGCAAGCAAGGTGAAGAGGAGGTTACACGCAGAGAGAGCTGCCGCTGGCAAGATGTCACAGACTGCTCCAGCCTAAAGTAAACCAAAGCCATTGCAAGCGCTCGACCCCCTGGAGCATGCAAGCACTGGGAAGGGCTGTTCATTGAAAGTCAGAATCTCACAGTGAGAAGAGAACATATAGGTAGGTGCTGCAATGGCAGTGCTTATAGAAAAACTCATCTAAATCCCACCTCACAGTGACAGGTAGGTAGAAGCCACCTCCTAACTGGCAGACAACCATACCCTGGAGGTGTAAGTACAACTGAAAGGAGCCGGATGCTGAATTGACAGTTATGGACTCTTCTGGTATGGAGGTGTCTAATGGGATTCGGGCTACTAAATAATGTTATTCAATCTGAAATACCAGCCTATTCAGGTAAAAAGCCCATTGCTCTCCAGGATGGATCTTTAGCACCTTTATACCCCAGCATGAGGGAAGCAAAAGGAAAAGAAACACTAACATGTATAACTTCTTGTAACTATCTTTCATGGTTTGAAACCCATTAAAAAATAGTGCTTACTCTTATATTTCCTCTGGCTGTGTTTACTGGTTGACCATCTTTCAACCAAGTTATGGAAGGGCTGGGAATGCCATTGGCTATGCACTGCAATGTCACAGGCTTGTATATCACAACAGCTCTCTCAGAAGTCCCAGCTGATTTGATAGTTGGAGGAACTGCAAGAAGCACCAGAAACAAAAATGAAGTATCATTTGAACATATGCATTTAAATATACAGAAGCAATATCCCACATGTAAGAGCAGTTCTACATCTATTTCACCTACTCCCATCTTCCATTTTTCAAGCCACTAATAAAAATAAACATTTGCAGAAAATATGAGCACCTTCTTGCCAGCAATTTAAAATAAAGGCAGTCTGGCTTCCCCTCCCCTCACCTCCTTGAATAACCTACCGTGCACAGTAACATCAAACTCCCTTTCATGTTCTCCTGCCTTATTTGCAGCCACACATTTATAGCGGCCAGTGTCTGACACTTGAGCTCGAGAGATGAGAAGTTTTTGTCCATTTAATAAGATCTTATGTCCAGCTCCCTCTTCAACTGGTTGACCATCTTTCAACCACCTACCAAAAAGAAAGTACAATCTCAGATCTCTAGAAAGTAAGACCAACAGCACTCCTAAAAGATGCACAATGCTATTACGTGTCCCAGTAACTCTATTGGCATTTCTAGAAGGGTTTGGAGATGTCAGGTAGTATTCTGCTTTTCTGAGTGCCATGGACAAAGTGGTTTATCAGGAGAAGGGAGTGGAGGGGGAACAGGCACTAAAGAAGCCAGAAATGTGGAAGGGAAGCAGTAGTGGAAGCGGATATCACCAGGGGTAGACAGAAATATCCAAAGCAAAAGCAATCACTGGTGGCAGATGAAAAGCTCACAGTTGCATTAGCAAGGGAATGAGAGTTGTCAGCTCATCCTATTTATCATAATTTCCAGGACGTGCATATTGGCACAACATACCAAACCACTTCAAAATCCTGAACCCGCCATGTGTGTGCCTGATGCTGTCTTCAGTGGAACAAGGAGTCTGTCCTCCACACATGAACTATCACTAAATAACATGGGCAGTTCGTAAGGACTACCTCCAAGCTCACCTAATCAACCATCGGATTACTTTTTTTTCTACTGGCACACCAATCCCCTTACGTGATAGTTGGTGAGGGTGTCCCTGTTGCTGAACAATCCAACTCCAAAGGGCTATGGAGAATCACAATGTAGTCCAAGAGCTCATCCCCACCTTCCACAAATGGTGGGACTGTAAGAGAAAAATCCATCAACAGAAACATTTAAGCATTAGAAATGTCATAATGGTCTATCTCAAACAGTAATCTTAAAAAAAATTAAATATCGACATCTATCTCATGTCGGGATATGTACAGATTTCTTGTTCATCACTGTTCCTTTCTGAAGAGAAACATCTACCCAATTACATTTTGTGGCTTCAAACCATTCTTCTCACTCTTTTTTATTGCTTCTTGTTTGTTTGTTTTTTCCAGATTCTCTCTGAAAAACCTTGTGAACGGGATGTGAGGGGAACTTTTAGCACCCTCTATCAGCAGCATAACAAAACTAAGGTGCAGAGGACTCTCTCCCAGGTTCTCTTCACCCTTTCTCAATTCTCTCCAAGGAGTGGGTGAGCAGAGAAGGAAGCACTGAATGCTCTATGTCTGCACACAATAGTAATGTTCTTCAAGGGTGCAGGTCAAAGCCTAAAAATCAAGCCTTTAAAGTTCTTAAACAAACCTTTCCTTGTGACTAGAATGTGATTAACATTTGTACAAGACATTTACCTAGAGAAGTTCAGAAAGGACTGCTAAGATGCAGACAGTGGCAAAGGTTTCAATGGAAAAGATAAAAAAAAAAAAATCTTTTTCAAGAAAAGATTGAAAATTTACACAACAACTCAAATTCAGAGAAAAATGTTCTTCCCCTAGAGGCAACTACTCCGTAATATTTTTAATTGATCCCTTTCATATCTATGATTTTTTCTATGACCCAAGGCCTTTGTGCTTCTTATTCCTGTTTGCA
>JAOXNH010000004.1:6965794-6978155 GCA_028566575.1 Bartramia longicauda
CTTCAATGCCCAAAGTCAAACATACACTTTATTTCTTATGTGGGACAGTGGAACACATGAATATGTATGCTTATTTCTTGCAGGTGTGGCTTAGGTGCTTCTAGCGCTTAGCTGCTAGCACAGATCACTCTGAATTATTTAACACTGCTACTTGTAAGCAGACACTAAAAATACCTTTCAGTTGTGATGGTGATAACAGACAGGCATTTAAACATTTTTAAACATTCAGCAAATAAGCAGGTAAAGGAAAACAACAATGCTATGGACAGAGCAGTAACTACAGCATGTATGACTTTACTCTACCTGTACATACAGATAAATAAATACATCAGAATAGTGTGTTGTTGATCAGTGAGCTCATTGCACAGCAGCTGGAACCTTGATTACCTTAGATGGCTCCCAATAAGACAAATGTTCGGCGTTGCCTCAATTCTTGTCAATCTGCTGCTGGAATTCATGGTATGCTGACATTACTAAACTCAAACTTCTCTACTAATCACCACCATAAATACAAGCAAAAGCTGTAAAAGTTTCTACATACTATACAGCTGTGTTGTAGAAGCAAAATACAGTTGCAATCATTAAAAGAAGTGCTTCATTGTCTACTCTTACTTACTCATACCAGAAAACAAGCAAAACCAAGACTACCATAAAATCACATTTAGCATCACCCAAATTTCAGAGATCTGGTTTTAATTGTGTATTTCAAATTCTTGGCGAGGGAAAGAAACAAAGAAAGCACCACAAATCAATCTCTTCAGCATGTTTAAATTTAAAAAAAAAAAAAAGTGGCTGAATTCCTCCAAACCCCCCCTCAATCAATATATTACTTCTGTGTCTGAAAACACTAAGAGAAAAACATGCCATATTAACCTGATAACTATGCATATAGCAAACTCATATTTTGCCAACAATACTGTAGCAAATTGGAAAGAAAAAGTTTACATGGCTGATATAATTTCCCTCATCAGCGAGAAATACATCATTTCAAAGTTTATAGGATCATTAATGTTTCACACTCTTGGCCAATCTCTAGCCTCGCACAGCTGCAGTATGTCCCTTCAGGCTTCTGATAAATTATACGAAGCATCTGAAAAAGTAGCCAACGTCTTTACAAATTCATTTATGTTTCCACATAATCTATTGGGAGGACTTGAGCAAGTCACACTATGTAGCCACCATTTATCAATGTCCAAAGATGAGCATGTACTTTAGAAGTCAGTCATAGCACCAATACAATCCCAGAAGGCTTGAGCACCTATACCCCTTGAAATTTATAAAACTGCATTCAGTGACCTTCCAAACTCCTCCGAGCAGCATCCCAACAGTCCACAAATAGACACAAAATCAAAATGGCATCTTCAGCTAGCTGTGCTCTGTGCTCCGTGCTCCGAACAATTAGTGACTCAGTAGAGTATGTTCTCTTTAACACAGAACACGCAAAAGGAGGGCAAAAAAAATCAGCTCTCATTCAAGATTTCAGTCTGTATTTGTACAGCTGCTGGCACAAAAGTCACATGAATGTTCTCTTTCAGAAACAGCAGCATCCAACTAAAAACTTTCAAAACAAGGGTTTACTACAATCCACTTAAGCATGTACAGCAGATGCTGGGTTATTTTTAGAGCTACCAACATTTGTTCTCTGCCTTAGCTCCCACTCCAGAAAGAAAATGGGGATGAAAGCAATGTTTATTCTCTTATGATCCAAAATTCAGAGATCTATATGGAACTGTCCCAACAATAATAAAGGGCTTCAATACGAATTTAATTTGACGTTCTGAATTACTTGCAACTACACAAAGTACGAACCATCTCAACCTACTAACAGCACTTCAAATTTCTTTCTTCAGAATGTTAATGACAAACCTATAGAGCTTTCTCTTCTTACATGTAGCCACCCTTTACTCTGTCACTGCCAAATACAAACTGTTCTTTTGAATACTGTTCAAGAGCCTATCAAGAACTATGAGTTGTACATGATGATCGCACACAACAAAGTATCTCCAGAAATCCCACAGAAATCATTTTGTCGAAACAAACTAAAATGATCACAAATAATAGCGCAAACAACCATCCTGATACCATTCAGCTTCTGCATACAGCCACTTGAAACGTTGGCAGTGGATTACTTTTTCCAAACGAGAGGCAGACACTACGGCAGAAATCTGAATTCAGCTGCAGCTTAGCATTTCCAACGTATTTATTCTGCTCTAAGCATCTTACATCAGAAATGAAAGAAAACACAACTCAAACTCTCAACTGAGCCTGTCTAAACTGTCCAAGAGGGTTATCTCAGTCCTGTTCTAAAACTGTTTGCAATACCAGTGGCAGCCAAAATGCAATTCCCAACTATTTGATATAATCATTCTATGTATACAAGTGATTTGAAACTCAATATTCTGCTGTGGCAGCAGTAAACTTCTTCACTACAAAAAACTGCCAGAAGTAATTTGGTCATTTCTTAAAGGTCCCAGCTGGTCTACAGACACTAAGGAGGAAAACCTTCTCCCTATGGAGAAGGGAGGAGAGAGAAGGAAAACCTCCCTATGGAGAAGGGCTTCTGTTCCTGCCTTTGACATGCTTCAATGACTGTCTTGATGGAAATATCCTGTAGAATTTAAAACCAACTTTTCCAAATGTATGGGTGTTGCTTTTTTTTCATGGCTAGAATTTTAACAATTATAACTCTGCTGTAGCTATCTAAGGGTAATTCAAACAGGTCAGTGAAGTAACACTTCATTCTGCTGTATTTTGTAATTGGTCCTACATAATTGATTGCACATCTACTTGTTCCACCTGGGTAAACCAATATGCTCTTCCTATAAGAAAAACTACATCCCATTAATAACTGCTTCAACTCCATTTCTGACCTTTCTCTGTTTTGGAGCACCTAAAGCCTGGCAATTACATTGAATTTTTCTCTTCTCTATAATTTTAAGTTTTCCATCAGTTACTAACTAGAATTACAGCAGCAAAGTTAATGAAGCTACGCAGTCTGCCCAGAATATGACCCAATATCATTAGGAAGCAGAAATCCTGCCAGAGCCACCTAAAAACAGACAGAATAGTTTTCTTTTCTTTCTGAAGCATTTTGAGTTCTTCTTACGCACAGACAGACACAGCTAGGAACCAAGGGTTCAAACCTCCACATGACAAAGGCAAAAAGAGGGAAACCTGCAAATACTTTCAAATTTTAAAAGGATTCACTCTAAGAAAAATTACTGCACTTATGGTTTGGTTTTTTTTTTTAAATTTGTTTCTGGTATGAAGCAACAGCACAGATCTAGGCCATGTTTAGAGTGTTTTTATCAACAGGCATAATTAAAATACAGAAGTTACTAAGAGAGACAGCTCACAAGATAAAAAAAACATAAACCACGACAGAGTAAGTTTAACATGAAGTTTCCTTGTTACCTTGCACCGTAAGGAAGACTGACGCTGTGGTAGATCCACCCTCATTAGAAGCGATGCAGTTGTACTTGCCCGCATCCGTGAGCTTTACGGCCTTCACCTCTAAAGACAGGTTGCTCATCATCCTTATTCGCAGGGGCTCCTTAAGCCTCACGTCCCGGCCATTTCTCTGCCAGGTGAGATTGTAACGCACGGTGCTTAAAGTTAGGCAGGTCAAGATGGCTCCTTCACCAGGGACAACCGTGACATTATTAGGAACCTGAATAATGGGTGGAGGCTCTGTGTAGAAAGAACAGAATAAAGAACAAAATTACAAGAGAAATATTTGGGAACCTTTGCTTTGTTTGTAGATTTGTTAAATTTCACATTGCTGAAGCCATGAAACGGAACCCAGGGCAGCATCGTCATTCCCTGATCCTAAGCTACCTGACAGGCGTACAAACTAAAAAAAAATTATCCTAAGAAAAGCGAGGATAACAGAGAATAAAAAAGTCTATATTTATTAAGGGTGAAAGTTACTCCAAAGCTCAGAGCCAGCCATAACTCCTCCTCATTTAGGTGGCATGTGGGGTCTCAGATGAGGTTCACAAGCTTTATGCTAGATCTCTGTGTAGCAATGAATCACACACACACTCTGCATGCTGGGTGCACAGCTCTCCTTCCCTATAAACACAGTCCCTAACAGCAATCATCCTTATTACCAAAACTGTGCATTTTATCACATGCAGAGGGGACCACAAAAAGCTACACTTGCTTACCAAGAATGGAGTTTTTCCCCTACGTTTTAGGTTTGGTTTGTTTGGGAGAAAAAACAAGTATTCTAAGTTTTCAATGGGCATATCACCAAGTATGATATTTAAAGAAACTTAGAAAAGTGAGAGATGAAGGCAAGTACAGGACCAACATCCCTGTCTGTTGAATGTCACTCCAGTGGGGCTGGAGCACCTCTCCTATGAAGAGTGGCTGAGGCATTTGTGCTGAATAAACATCAATGCACTTGTGTACGTGGGTGAGAAAAAAAGCACAGTAATTAAAAACATACTTAGAACTGGAAATGTATTTTATTGGCCCCAAGTGCCATTGTTAAGTGTTCCAGCACAATGTATTACTATGCTTCAGCGAAAAAGGACGGACTGCTACCCACCCGATACATCCAGAAATGTCTGCGCACGTCCAGTTCCTGCACTGCTAGTTGCCATACATTCATAAAAGCCTTCATCAGACAAGGAAACCTTCGCAATTTCCCAACTCATACTAGATGATTCTCTGGAGGAAGAAAAGGGCATACTCACTAAATTCCTGAAGGAATCAAGAGGTACAAGAACTTGGTTTCCTGACTACAAACACAGGAGATTTTCACAATAATTACAAGGGAAAGGAAAAACATACCCTCTGATGAATCATATTGAATCTAGCTTTATGGATTTTATTTAAAGAAACAATATATACACTGTGAGGCTTCTTATAAGTATTTAAAAAAAATATGTCAGTTTTTGCAGAATGTCTCACGCACACCTACAAACATATGTCAACAGTTGCCACACAATAACTAAAACCACTGTATTTGTAGTCATTCACTCAGCTGCTTGTACTCCCTTTGTTATATATACTACTTGAGAATATACATTTCCTTAATATCGACAAGTTTCTATGTAGAACCAATATGCAGTACCAAACCTGTGGCTCTCAGTAGCAAGGGTAACAAGGGTTCATCCTCCCAGCATGAGCTTCTCAAATTCCAGCTACAGAGAGGGGCTGTACATAAAGGAGACCCCATGCTTTACCAGATATAATCTACTTTCCCCCTCTGTATGTAAATCTACTATTAGGTTCATATAGTAGAGAGGGCAGCATCTGCCCTGCTACATGATAACTACATCCAGGTAGCTCACTTTCTACCTTTTAAACTGCAGGGTCTACCTCTATCCCAAACAATTACAGTCCAGCAAAATGTGAAGTATCCCATGAAGATGATTCCTGCTCTGCCAGAACTGATGACCAGCAATAACTATGATAATCCAATATTCTGCACATTGATTGCCTAGCCATACAAAACAGCACAACAGAGATAAAGACAGAATTGATGGATTCAAGACTGAAAACGTAGGGTGGGGCACAGAAGAGATGCGAGCAAGATAACGTGACAGGAATCCAGAGAAATACTTGGTAATTTTTCTATAATCCAGCAAGGGCAAAGCTGACCAGCAATAATACCATGTCCCTACCGCATGCAATGTTAGTCAAGAAGAGAATTAAAGCATAACTACACTGACTGGTAGATGTGCTTAAAAACAAACACTCTTAGAGCTTCTCAAAATTCAAAACCACGTTTTGTGCAAGAGACACACAGATGATGACATAAATGAGCAAAACAGTGGTTCTTCTGCAGTGTCCCAGTGTTCCCTCTGGCCTGTTGCTATGGGATATAAACAAAACTGATGAGCGCTAAAATATCCATGATAGCTTTGGCAAGTAATTGCCACGTTATGGGAAAACACTAAATTATAAATTCCTTTGTTCGTTGGAATAAAATGATTTATCAACCCCTAAAGGATATAGAAAGGACAAAAGAAAGATTTGGAATAAGCGTGGAAGTTCAACACTGTAGCACCAGAAGACAGACATTCTAATTACATCACAAATGAAAACAGTATAAAGTGACCTTAAATGGCATCCTACTTATTCTCTCTTATTTCATACCTATTCTAGATAACTTACTATATCATATATCAAATCTATGACATTTTACAGTGCAATGCTGGCAAATGGAGATGGCAGTAACTGCCAACACTAAAGAATAAGATAGTGTTTCTTCCAAGTGAAAAGTGAGAAACTTCTCTTTTTCATGGAAAGTATGTTAAAAGTGAAGTTACGCAATCCTATTCTTCTTCATTCCTGACTTTTGCTATACACCAGATGTGGAACATGGAAACCTTAAGAATGGAAGCATGAAAGGAAATGTGTCCAGAGTGGAAAAGCTTGGCAAACAGACCTGCAGTAGGCTATTAGAAAAAAATAAATACAACAACGGCAGCAGTGAATAATACACACCTCAAGGCATCTGCTGCATACTTTGGCACTGACTCCAAGAAGCAGTAACCACGCATAACTCTTTGCAACATGTGTTACTGGGATAACTCAGCACCTTTCAGCATCAAATAATTTATTTACCCAAACCATTTTACAATGTATGTAATTTGCTGATCAAACCCCTTATTTAGTCAGTTTTGGAACATAAAAATAGACTCCCTTAGCTGATTTGCAAAACCTAAAGACCAAATCACATCCTGGTTACTAGTTACTGTAGAAACACTGGCAGAGAGCACAGTGCTGTACCTAACCTCACCTCTGGGTCACCATAAACCACCACACTCCGTACCACATTTCCACTCGGGAAGCTGCCAGCAGCAGGCTGTGGCTGACATGAATGAACTCAAATCTAAGATTCACTCATATCGTGCTCATTAATGCATATTTTTGAGGGACATATTCTGCATGGTTTAGCAAATCAGATACTAGACTTGACTAACAGCCATAGATACCATCTGGTTCAGAATGACTTTTTGTTATTTCAATTAACTAAACGGATTGCCTTTCTTGTCAAAATTTCACACGTTATTTTCACTGATTCTGCCCTTTGCAGAGCTGCTGGGATCTGCCATTTTTAATAGAGAATGTATTTTAAAGACATATTAGTGCTCAGCTCCCACTGATTTCCCCCTGGAATGAGGTGCTTAACTACTGGTCTTGGTCTCCTAAACCTGACTTGTCAGAAATGCACTAAGATATTAATGAAAATCCACATTTTCTTACTAGACCACCACAGGATGCAGAAATCTAGTTGCAAAACTGTTGCAATTTCAGAGAAATTTCTTTTTCATACACGTTACTCATTTAAAATGAAGAATGATTATTACAGCTGAAAGCACCTCTGGAATCAAAGTAAAAAAAATTTTTCAAAATACATTCACTTCAAGAACCCCTAACCTATATTCATTCTAATGGTACTTCCATACAGACAACTGTCATGATAAAACTATAATATTCAACTTACAAGCCATTTAATTTCCAAATAATTATTAGAAAAAAAAATTGAGTAGATGACATTTTGTCACCAAAATCCCAGAAGAGTTCAAGGCCAGGCTGGATGGGGCTCTGAGCAACCTGGTCTAGTGGGAAGTGTCCCTGCCCGTTGTGGGGGGGTTTAAACCAAATGATCTTCAGTGTCCCTTCTAACTCAAACCATGCTATGATTCTGTGATTCGAAGGTGACCTCCCAGGCAGAGGGTCTCATCAGCTACATAAAGAGAATGGAAAGATGTGCTTGCATTATGGGGGCTATAGGAAGCAGTTGGAAAGTAAATGGACAAAGCGGAGGTGCTTTCCCATCTTCAGGAGGCCAGGAGCCAAATCCAGAAGCGGGATAACGGAACTTATTTAGGGCTGCAAAAACCGTGATTGAAATTTTTTGTTCAAAAGGTTGACAAAGGGCAAGATGCTGGGAGAGGTGCTGGGAAGACTGCCTGGACCTGGCTGCTGCTGTTCTCAATCAGTCCGAGAGCATTAGAGAACTGCTGAATGAATTCTCATTTATTTATTTATTGAACAGTTAAATTACATCTGTTTGAAAAGGAAATTCTGGCTTTGTAGAGTTGCCAGTTTTGAGAATGGCTCCTGGCAGATGCTGCACGCCCTGGGCTGAGTTTCAAAGGGCTTTGCACTGAACAAGTGCTGAAGAACATGTTCAGCCTTGTTTGCTGCCACACAACACCACACTTAGGCAAAGGTGAAGCTAAATATATTGCACTGACTCGTGGTAGAGCTTCTGGGGCCGGTGGGTTTTACAGCTGCCTTTCGTTTTTAGTGTAAGTGTAAAAAGTAATTTTGGTCTTTGAGTAAAGCAAGTAACGGTGCCCATGGAAGCATCGCCCTGACAGGAGCATGATTGCCCAAAGAGGGGACCTGGGACCTGCCCTGGCAGGGGACTGCAGAGGGCAAGTCTTGGGGAGAGCATGGGCTGATGAGCCCTGCCAAAAAAATCCTTGTATTTCTCCCAGACCACATGTCGTGCTGAAAAAAGAAGAGAGTTCTAGGAAGAAAAATATGGACGTGGTTTGGTTTCAAGTTTACAATCCCAGGTGTTTTTAGGAAATGCTCCATTTCGGCATTTATTGAAGTCACATCTCTTTAGTGAGCCTTCGATGAGTTGTGCGAAACCTTACCGTTCCATCTTACACCATGGATTTGTTCTGCTGGTGCTTTACCTTTTCCCTGTGTTCGTCTGCTCTTTCGTCCCTCTCCTCCTCATCCCTCTCTCCTGCTTTGGAGGACTCCCAGTCCCTTGGAGACAGTGCTCCCTTGAGCCTGCCAGAGCTGGGAGGTTCCTTCTTAAATTTCTTAATTAGTCAATCAAACTGCTTTCTGCGAAGCTCACAAAACATTCGCTACTACAGAGAACTTTTAACTTTATGTTGACACCTGATGAAAGCCCATGGATTTCACAAGAAAAGAGTTTAAAATATTTTCTGTGGGTAATTATTCCAAGACTGAATAAGCTGTTTGGAACCGGTGGAGGATTAGATGTATTTCTTTATTCCTGTAACATCAATACTTCTAAGTTATTTGGGCACATCAGTAAAGCAGTTACAATGATATTTAGTGCTTCCATGCTGCTTTTAGTTTCAGTGCATTCTGTAAACTTCTTTTATTTCATTTTACCAATGAGGAAGTTATTTGGTAAATTTTTCTGTGCTTGTTTTTGTTATAGCTGCCTCTTGCGGGGGAAACTGGAAAATGGTCTTTATTGAACAGATTTGTTTAGTCATGCTCTCAGATGCAAAGACGTGTGAATGTTCTGACTGAAGACACTGCAGGTTATTTTGGTCGAATGCTGTCACAAATATGCGGTGGGGATGCTGAGAGGTTGATCACAAAAAATAGGTTGCTTGCTTCAGTCAGAGTTATGTTTGCATTGCAGGAGCCACTTAATTGTGTCAGCTGCATGTATGTACATGTAGCCTAGCACAGTTTGGAAATGGGCTTCATAGTGCAGGGTGTAAGACACCTCACTGAGCTCCAGCTGGGTTTGTGTTGGTCCCTGGTTAATGCCATGGCTCTCAGAGGAGCTGCAGCTAATGGAAGTTTTCAAACTTCCAAAGCAAGATTTCAAACATGCCAGCATTTCGGAACGGACCTATCTGACCTTTCAGCAATGCAGTCATTCGTTTTTCAGTTATTTTCTTGGGTTGGTTTTCCTGCTGCCTTAAATCAGCTGCAGGATGGCATATCGCTCATTCCTTGCCTGTCTGTGATGGGCACGGCCCACAATGATGTTAGTGTAATTACGTGTATACACTGAGAACAGGATCTATCCCACATGTTCCCTGAGTCACAGGTTCCTTCCCTAGGAGTTTGTGTTGGGTTCTTTGATCATTCAAAATTCACTGTTTTGAAAACGTAAAGCAATTTTCAGGCTTAGAGGCCTACTTTAGTACCACAGAACTGCAGTAGAGGAACAGCAGTGAGATAAAGCAGCCCAGACTGTCACAGCTAGATTCAACAAAAGCTATTTTATTATGTTCTTGTTCTTGCATTGAAGCAGTAGGAGATTTCAACCTTTGAAGATCTTGGGATCAGGCCTTTAGCAGCAGTTTGTGCTGGTTTGATTTAAATAAAAAATGAAACTGTCATATGACATGGTGTTGGTGCACTCAGCCATAACCTAAGCCTGTTATTCCAAAAGAAAAGAAGAAACCAGTAGCAACTTGCAAAAAAAAAAATAGAAAAACCCAACACAAAAAAAAGGCATTAGATTTAATTAAACCTCTTACTACTGGAGCAGTGAGGGGAGAAGATGTCCTGAAGTTGGTGGCCTTCAAACCACCCTGACAAGAAGCTTCCTTTAAAAGATCAGCACCTTGGCAGTGTCCTCAAGGTTAACAAGCGTAGAGGATTTAGGATCAAAGGCAAAGTAAGTACTAATGTTCTCCTCATCTAATTGCCCTGTTATTTGGTCTCTTCATTTTATATTAAGGATATCTCACTCTGATCTTTTCTGACAATCTCATCTATGGCATTAAGACAACTCAGCTTTGAAGTAGTTCATCAGAGGCAAGCGTTTCAAAGTCTGTATCAGAATCTTTTAAAATCAGCTCTTGATAATACACTTTTGCCAGGTAGAGATGCTGGTGGCTTGGATATGGATGGATTGATACGGATATTGAGGTTGATATCAATAATTCTGTATTCCTTTTGTTTGTTTTCTCAGGCTGATGTTTTTGTGGTGTGTGTGCTTATGTATATCTATTGGACATTATTTGGTGTGGAGTCATGAGTCTGAAAGACAAGATCAAGTGATACATCCGATGCATCAGTCATAGGAAGCAAAGAAACACAAAAACAATGTCGTGCTTTGATGATTAAATTGAATAGCTCTGGGCCTCTTTAATTCCCTCTGAAATGCTTATTGATGTGTAGGTTTTTAACTGTTTTAGAGTTCCTGCTTCAGAGAGGAATTTCTATTGGTATAGAGGAGGGAGGTAAACAAAAATATCTGTAGGGATTTTTCAGTCTGTATGTCTTGATTATCCTGATCTGTTTGGACAGTTTGCTGTGGAAATAACGGCTGTGATGCAGGAAGCTGTTTTGGTTTTGGAGAGAACCAGCTTCAGTGGGTGTAGTGATCTTAAGGAATGAAAATTGCTTGAAAATTGACAACTCTGCCTTTAATGTTAGTAAATTTAATGTTTAATTTCTTGCACTGATTTTTATTTTTTGCTTCAATTTTTCCATTGGTCAGCTGAAATTGTTAAAAGCTGCCTGAGATGTTGACAGCCATCAGTGACTGGGCAGTGTTGTTGCAGCACTCTGTACACACTGAAGGTGCCGGTGACGGTCCTGCCCTTGCTCCCACTGCAGCTGACGGCCTTGGTCTCGTGGGAGCAGCGTTTCCTTCATTCTCAGCCCTTCTGAAAGCATCTCCCTCAGATTTCTATGCAATACAGAATTTAAAGTTAGTAATAGTCATTTGTATTAAAAGTATTGCATTAAGATATATGCAGATCCTCAGCAAAGAGTTTTTTTTCACATCTTGAAACTGATTTATTTTTTTTTAAACCACTTTCTGTGCATCATCATTTCGTTTATGTTCTGCGAAGTCCTTTTCTGCGTGTAAGGTATCTCAAGTCAGTTTGTAGCACTCTTTTTTCCCCAGTGCTGAACCTCCTTTGAGCAGAAGCTATCTTCAGTGTTGAATTTTGCAATGATTTTTCAAAGCATTAAAAAACCCTGCTGGAATGTAGGTTGTAATCTTAAACTTCTAGGAGTTAGGTAAGAAGTCTACATCTATTCCATTTTGGCACTCTGACAGTGAATTTCCTCATAAACATATTGCCTGTCGACAGAATTTTGTAGGTAAAGCGAAATTGTCTTTAAAATTTACCAGCCTATGCACAAATCTGTTTCTGTCCTTTACCGGAATTATGATATGAAAAATTAATGTCATTTATTGCTCATTCTATGGCCATTACTTGTCATAAGGAGTGGAGTTGTGTGTGGCTTGGATATAGCATCTGAATATTACCTTTCAAAATTACACATCAGCATTATTTTTGTGATAGGTAACACTGTTTTAAATTATCAGTTATTTATTCCATAGTGTGTTACTGCTCTTTTATTTGACAAGAAATAGCTGTTACCCTCACATGACTCGTAAAGTGTAGGCCTGAGAGAATGGGTATGGAATCAAGTTCCCTGCTTCTGCAAGCAATTTCAGCTTGTGAAATGTTTCGACCAATTATCTTAAAACTGAATTTTTATTTTGGTTTTGTTATTCATTTATTCTTCTGCACTGTTCAGAAATGGCAAAAGTTCAGTGTGATCCCGAGGATGCCTGCACACAATACTTTGTGTTTCCATGACTGGTAAACTGGTCCCAGTCAATGTGTTTCAG
>JAOXNH010000004.1:7017648-7028073 GCA_028566575.1 Bartramia longicauda
ACCATTCACTGTACATTAAGCATCATGATTCAAGTGAAACAGTATAAACAAGAATTTACAGGTCAAACTATGCAAATGAGCTATTTGACAGCTTGAAGATACAAATAAGTATATTATTGTCACACAACTTTGGCAGATTCTGATTTACTGGGATCACTGGAAAATACATGTATGGCAAAGGGCTGGGGAAGGAGAAGGAAAGATTCTCGATGATGTGCATGGGAATTAGGTAACCCATTGGTGGCACCCCAGCATACATTTCTAACATACGTCAAGATACATGTCTGATGGTGAGGAAAAAATAAAAATCACACACTGGGCATGGTTACATACGTTCATTTCCTGAGTAGTGCCAGTTTAAGCAATTCCCATATTGCCTTTCCATCCAAGTGCTGCTTCCTATGGAAATTTTGACAATTTTTGAGATCAGAAGTCTCATATATACACATCCCTACATGCCCTTACTTTATTTATATACATATAAATATTTTTTTGTATTTGATCTGTCTTCCAGTCTTGTTTCCTGTACATGCTCTCAAGTACTTCCACCACAAGTGAAGAGATGATAAAGGATTGGGAATGATCAGCTGGGGCAGCCAAAATGCCTAAGCCAGGGTTGCTGCCCAAAGAACTTGGTGTACAATTATCCCCTAAAAGCTATTTCCTAACAGTGCTGAGCATTGAGCTTCATCTGATTTATCTGAGCTTGATCTGAGAAGAAGCTCTCTTCTCAAGCTTCCTTCTTGGTATCCAATTCACTGTGAAGATTTGCTTACAACTTGTCTGAAGACTTTCAGGAGCAGCTACCTACCAAGGATTAAGAAAATAAGAGCGATGATAGTTATTCTTAACCAGCCTCCAGCCAGCTGTCTGTCCCCGGGGCACAGAAGCAGAAACCTTTAACTTCCTAACAGGAAATTGGGCCCTACACATCAGGTCTTTGCCCCACTACAGATGACTCGGGAGCTGCCATCAGAAACGTTTCACAGTGCTCTCTTGTCCTTTCCAACACCAGAGTATGATGTCACAGGTGGAACTAAATAAAAGAAAAATACTTTTAATTGCCATCTAAAATTACAGTGAAATTTTCTCTCAAACAGCTAACATACATACACAGAATCAGAAGATTTTTTTACCATTATGTTCTCACCATGAATGCATCCAAAATGCTGTTCCACTTTTAACTGATTGCAAATTTCTACAGTAGACTATTAAACCCCAGCAGATGACTGAAAATACAATCTAGCTAAGTATAACCAACCACCACCTAGAAAAAAAAAAAAGACCAAAATCCCAAACTTACAGCCTTCTGCTTCATGCTCTGAAGCGAAGGACACCCTCAATTCATATTGACGGATGGAGGTGACGGAGCTGTGTGGTTAAACACCTTGCTGAATTTTTCCAGAAGCAGCATCATTGGAGATGCTGCCTACTAATCAAACGTCCCCCCAGGCTAACACACACCCCACTGGAAAGACCCTCCCAATGGACTCGGGGAGCACTGGAGTAAGCCAAGATGCTTAGCACTAGAATACATAATAAGCTATTTAAAGTTTCTTCTTAAAAGGTACTCCCTCATGACTTTTTTTGCTTTTAGCTTTCAGACTCTAACCTGGGTATAATTAAATTTTTGAAAAGCCCAAGAACTGCAGTGAGCAATTTTTACCAGATTTTTAACCAGACAGAAAAAAGCCAAACAAACCCAGCAAGTTCACGTTTCCTTAATGCAGTCATTTATTTTTCTTTTTAAATAGTTTTTCAGCCTCATGACTTATGACTATGAACTTTATTATGCAAACTTCACTTTGAGACGACAACAGACTGGAAGAAGTCAAGACTGCACACAGTTTTTCTTTAGCTGGCTATTCAAATAAAAACCAGATAGACAGTGCACACAAACTGCAAAGCACTGTTCAGCAGCCTAACCTAGTATCAGTGGAGCAATACTGAAGCTCCATCCTCATGGATGCCGATGGTAATTGGTGTTGTGCTAGAAATTCTTCACCAGAAACCTCGGGGAGTGGTCAAAGCCTGGATGAAACTCAGAGACCAAAGATTTAACAGAAGTTTTACTGAAAATGTGCCTTAGGAAGTGTCACGTTTGTATTGTTATTTCCCATTGTTATAACATATTCCCGTTGTTTATAAGCCTGTGTCTTTTTTTTAAAAGGAAAAGAACAATGGTAAAAAAACCCAAAGCATTATATATGTTTATATTTCTTGGAAGAGAAAAGCTAGCTTGGAGACCTACAGTGGATAAAATCTAATATTATCATCTTTTGTCTACTGCAACAAGCGCTAAGTTTAGCTTATGGGCCCCAAGTGCAGTTGTCTAAAAGTTATTAACCAAATAAAAATCAGGTGCTGATTTGGCCCATGCAGCAACAACTAGCACACTGTTAACCCTACCTTCTAAGAACTGCAGTCATAAACCACAGGATGTACAGAGTAACCTCTTCTACCCAGAGACCACTAAAACAAATCTAGCTTTGCTAGAAATTCCGTCTTAAAGGGGTGATGCACAGAACAAGCACCTTGCACGAGTGGTACTACATCACACTCACCATGGAACCACTGATTGGAAAAATCTGCTCCCTTAGGCTAGAAATAAGAAAAAGAAAGATCGAACTAAATAGGTCTACAGGTTGATTACTGTTCCAAGGAAATAATCCACTTGAATGTCCCCAGTGGTAGGCCAGAAGATTTTGTCTATTGCCGGTGCACAAATAAGAGGCAAAGAGAGCAGAAAACTTGACTCTATGTGGTTAAAATTTAAAGTTATGCCACTGGATATGAGACATCCCAAATGTAAAAAGATTGACACAAAGCAAGTTGTTGGGTTTTTTCTTCCTTTCTGGGGACAAGCAAACATACAGAATCCTGGCATCTGCAGGAGACCCACCTTCCTCTTTTCCCTTGGTTCTTTGAACAGCCCTGGAGGTCTGTTCTCATCAAGAGGGCCAGCAGCCATCGTCTCTGAAATGACTTTGGCTGCCTCTAGCCAGCCCTCAATGGATGATTGCCGAAATCACAAAAAACACAGCCACAGCTGGCAACTCAGCTGACAGTCCCTAAGGGAGGCCAAAGGACTGGAAGAGCCATGGAGATTATGTGAGTGTCTACAACTAGGTGGTCCCCTACGTCCAAGCCTGGAGCCATCGCAGTGAAATAAGTACGTACAGATCTGCTGCCTATGCTCTTATGCAGCTCTTCTGTGCCCAGAGGGGTAGGAAAGCAGCATTTGCTGGTGCTCTACAGCATGCAAGCTTTGACTCATTTGCTTCCCTCAGCCTCCAGATAAGAATAAAGAGCTGATAAGGGCTCCAGCCACAGCTTCCCTACTGTACAGCATGGGAGCAGCAACCAGTTCCTGAAGCTGGCCCAGGCTCTTAACTCACACGGAATATCTGAAAGGGTCATCAGATTACTTTCTGGTTTTGTTTATTTCCCCTTGTTAACAACAATCTGAACCGATTGAAATTCGGTTCATAGCACTCTTTAAATTCGTTCTCCAGACTGAACTCCAGTTCAGTCCAGGTCTATTTCTGTCTCATCTCTTGGTCTGTGTATTTTGGCAATACTCCTTCAACACTTGTAACAGCGCTGGATAAAGAACTTACACTAAAAAACAGGGCAGGAATGAATGTAACTACAAATTTCACAGTGCTGTTTTCTGATTAATAACCTTAACACATTGAAGTCAAATTAAATACTACTTAAAATTCAATTTTTAATTCAAAATTTGTACTTGGTATTGCATTACAAAATGAGCCTATTTACTGCAACATCCAGCAAAGTTAAATTTTGAGCTGCTGCCCACCCCACTGGCTGCTCTCCTGCCAACCAGAAATAGCCCAGCTCCACCATCGGGAGCCTCTTGGCACTGCAGGGTACCACAAGCTCACTCATGAGGCTCCTTCTCTTTCTCCACTGAACTCTGGTTCCCACCATGTCCCCAGCTATCTCTCACCATAGGAGGGGTCCACAGGCTGATTGGCAAAAAAATAAAAATCACAGCTTCTTTTATTTTTCCAGAATAGATGAATCCAATTACAAAGTCTAATTAAAAGCTTCTGTTGCTTGGAAGATTATGTTCACAGATTACTTCCTTCAAAGAGACTTGGGAGACCCTTGGAGAGGGCTATCTTACTCAAGCCAAGTCAGCTTTTTGATCATGAGACATAATCAAAACTGAAAA
The DNA here is from genome assembly GCA_028566575.1 of Bartramia longicauda. NCBI lineage: Eukaryota > Metazoa > Chordata > Aves > Charadriiformes > Scolopacidae > Bartramia > Bartramia longicauda. The sequence continues at coordinate 7,021,847 of JAOXNH010000004.1, forward strand.
AGCAACTGGCTCTTTCCTGCTGAAACTGCAGCCACATTGCTTTCCTGAAGGATATGGAGTTCCTAATGCACTCAGCATCCACATCTACATGAAAACAGACCACGTAAGCAAATAAAGTGACCAACAGCAACTTGAGCATCTTGAGAGCAGGACAACCCGGTACTGCTCAGTCCTTGGTGATGAGACATACTCCACATTCCCACTATGTACCATGCAGTGACAACCCAAGTCAGTGCTTACAGAACAGTACTTAATGTGTGTAATTACTACACAGTTATTAAAAAAAAAAAAACACACACAGGAGTCAATGCTTTCTTTTCCTAACAAGCTTTATGGAGACCATGGCTTTCACCAGCTGGTGCTTAAAACTGTTAAGAGACCATGGAAACAAGGACTTTCAAAAATAAGTTACTGTATTAATCCTATGCTGTTGACTACTAAGCTTATGTTCTGGTAATGCCTTCATATGGTAAAAGATAATTTTTTTAAAAATTATAAATGGAATACGATGTATCATATTTAAATGGATCCGTTGGGGTTGCTTTTAACAAGAGGGAGTTACATCACCCAGGACAAAACAGAAGAGCACAACGGTTAGACACAAAGCCTGTATACAGTGCAGTAAGTTTTAGGGGTTTTTTTCTCCACAGAGGATAAGAGGAACACAAAAAAAGCAAAGACTGACCTAAAATTCCTTCAGGTGCCAGACACAATCCTTGAAGAGTTATTTAAATAAATTTGGCTCTGAAGATTATCAGCAAACCACATAACCAGTCAATGAGCTCTAAACAAAGAGAAAAGATGATGACGCTAACCACAGACCTACCCAAACTTAAATAATTAAACCAAAACTGAATAAGTTTTCCTCAGTTTTCATACCAAGCCACCTGTCTCTCAAAAGAACACAAAGAAGAAAAAAAATAAATATTTATTTTAGAGAAGTCTAGGAGAATAAAAACAAGCTTCTGTAAGACCACATCTTGTGTGTGTATGCATATACATACACATGCATGAACATCATCTCAATGCTATGAAATGCTTTATGACATAGCCAGTTGCCATCCTTCGAGAACGGAGATCTCCAAGCATAACAAAAATAAAGTCATCTGAGAGTGGCTGCTAGGAGAAAGTCGTGTCACATTCAGTACAAAACTCCTAGTATTCTGCATATGAGTTTACTCTGTACCATTTTTTTTTCATTTCACTATTAAAAATCTGTCTGCTTAAGTCAGTGATAGAGGTTTTACTGATTTCAATTAGAAAAGGCCCCAGCTCCCCTCCAAGTATTACACTATAAAATGAATTGCTAAAGGATTACCAGTGTAAAACCATTAGAAACCCAAACCATTTCCTTTTAGCCATTAAATCTCCATGCATGATTCTAAATAAGTGTCCACTTCACAAAACTAATCCATATGCAGCTGACAGAACATGGAATTTTACGGCAGATAACACTGTCTGTATACACTGCTTATTCACTCTGACAATATCCAGTTGTGAATATTACCCTCAGGGCTCTAACAATGGTACAGTGGCGCCTCAAATACTGCTGCCAATAAAGAAACATCAATTAGTTTGAGTTAAAGCATTAAGGTCAGTTACTGATGGACCAGGTTGAAGTGAACTTTTGGGTCCTTTTAAAAATCTATTACTAATTTCACAGTCAAGACTTTGTCAATAGTTCATTTCCTATTACTACTTAACAGACATTTCTTACTCCTGGTGAGGCTCTGTTTGATAGGTTGGACCAGATGATTTTTCAAGGTCCCTTCCAAGGGACTTAGGATTCAATTGCACAAGAAAGTGATGGGGAAAAAGCTACAGAAAACGTGACTCTGAAATTGCTTATCTGACAGAGCCAATCTGAGCAGAAGAGGAAACTGAAACATGTTAGTTCTATTTTTTAGAAAATGTGGTTTGGATTTAAGTATCAATTTAAAAAGAAAGATACAGCAAGTTTTTCATGGCCAGATAAGCCTCTCAAAACCTTCATTAGAGCACTGTTTACTTTGGTAGCTGGCAAGTCAGCTGGAAACAGCTTTCTCCCATCCCCTAACTTTTGCCTGTATCATTTGTAATTGTAATTTTCTAAAAGGCACCAACAAAAACATTTTTAAGCAGCAGAAGTCATTCAGTAAGGGATAAACTTATTGCAGAACTACAGGGAACCAAGCCTGAGAAACTCAGATGGCCACCACAACCTCAGGGAAAGGGGAAAGGAGTCACACAGCCAGGCTGAGGAGTTTCTCCACGGCTGCCAGAATAGCTTGGTGGTGACAACGGTCTCATGTGTCTCCTTCCTTTCTGTGATCCAAACCAGTGAAAATGCCTTGCGGTGTGGCTTCTGGTTCTTCCCAGCTCTCACTCCGGAACAGCAGCGCACAAAGGCCTCCATGGCAGCTGCACGGAGGAGGACCAGCCGCACAGTCACCTCTCCTAACTCTGGCACACTGTAGTCCCCAGAAGTTTATCTGTCATTTAACAACCACACAGGAGGTAACAAAATGTTCTTCTTCCCCCTCCGTAGCATTGCTCTTACCTCTTCCTTTTAATCTAGCAGAAGAATCACAAACCAGAACTTGTCCCCACGGTAGTCACACAATTAATCTCCAAGAATATTTGTTAAATAAATCCAGTTGCACACAAGTCTCCGATTCTGACCGTGCTGCTGGGGATTTGGCTGTAAACCACCCATGTTTACTTATCACTTTGGAAAGAGAATCTGCAAATTCACTGACCTATGTAAGCTCCGTCGTGCTTAAACAATCCCCCATCTCATATCTAAGCATCATTTCTGCTGACAGCCATTTGCTGTATGAAACTGAGGTCTCTGTCAGCCAGCAAAATACCTTGTAATACAATGACAAAATTTTAAAAATCAACTGCAAAAAGACTAGAAGAGAGCCAAAACTGGAAGAGAGTCGTGCACTTGTTGAGAAAGCACCGATTTCAGCTTGCTTCTCCAGCTATGAAACAGCAGCTCTGGGGTTCTGTCACCAAGGGCCCAGCCACGCACGCAGAGCGGATCATGCTGGGAACTGGAAGCAGCAGCCAGTGAGCCACCTCAGTGTGAGCCTAGCACATCTCGGGAGTCAGCATCCTAAACATTCATCCTAAACAATCACTGTCTTCCTCATCCTTGAGACTGTACCTAAAAATCTCCTGGGCATGAGAAGTTTTTCAAGTAGATGATGCTGCCCTACTAAGCTGAAGGACGTTGCTGATGCCTTCACAGGAGAGATACAAACAAGTTGTATGGATTAAAGCTGAATAGACTGTCAATGTTTGGACTCCACTGCAAAAAAATAAAGAGACTCTCAGCTTTACCGATACTCCTTCCCACACTCTGAGCGGATAAAGCGAGAGCCTCTGCTAACCACTAGCAGTACTACAGTGCAATGTCTTCCCTGCCTGTGTGAGCAGCTACCAACCGGGTTTGGCTCAGGATAAACTCAAAACTTAGCCACCAAAAGTGTTTTACAAGAAACTTATTTTAAGGCCACAAAAGCACGGCTCACAAAAATAACACAGACACATCTAGGTTACAGGGCCTGGCCCTGCCACTTGGCAGCCTGCAGTACCACCAAGATGCCATCTACGAGTCCCAGAAGTGGCATTTGTTCCCTTTCCACTGGCAGCTCACTTACAAATACACTGCCTTTCTGCCAACTCTTCTACACGAGCAATAGCTCTAGGCAGCTCATTACAGCAAGATTCACGAGAGCTTAACTGGGTAGCCACTAATCCACCCAGATTTACCCACGCTTACCTACACACCACAGTCCAGTGCTGTTGGCTGAGGTTAGCAGCATCAGCAGGACCAGAATCACGTTCCGTGCAGATGTCTGTCACCCCTCTGCTAGGGCTTATTGCCCTGGCACCGACTGCAGGGAACACGACATTATATATCCAAATGCCCAGTGGGATGTCTGAACAGAACAGGAGGTTAACGGCTATAGGAAAGCTGTTTCATGGCTTTGGAAGAAGAAAAAGGAAAATCATAAGAATATTTATGCTCGTGATGCAGGTTTGAGTGTTCAGTAGTTTTTAAGAAGCTGTGGAAAAGAAGGAAACATTAAGTATTATCTGTGGATTATAAAATTCCACTGAGTTTTATTAGTGCAAAATGCAAGCATGCTCCAAACTAATTCAAAAAACAGATGTGAGGAGAGAGGAGGAAAAAAAAAGAGGGGAGAACATTAACTTTTTTACCCTAAACAAAATAGTCTTTTTCATTTCACATGAGGATAACTTAAATCGGTTAAACAGGAATACATTATGCAGAAGCTTTGGTTTTTTATGGGCTCATCTTCCAAACTTTGTTTGAAATAATGCCACTATTTATGTTTAGAAGTTAGCTTAGACAAAAGTGATTTGCCTCGATCCCTCTATTTCCCAATTTCACCTTCTGTATGGCCTAGTCCAACAAGACTGGGATGTACTCAGCTGACTACTGGAAAAACATGGAGCTCTCACATGGAAAGAAAATAATCAATTGCTAAATAATAAAAGCTGCTCTTTAAAAATTATTAAAATTTAAAAATGGAAGCATTTGTCATGATTACTGTTTTCAATAAATTGCTCAGCCTGTTTATACAACAGAGACCACAAAGCTTTCTTTGGAGAATTTGGATCTGTGGCCTTGAGGCCATCAAGTTCCAAAAAATAAAAAAAATTATAATAAAAAAAAAAATCAATGCTACATCATGACTTGTACTGTTTACACAGGTCAATCAAAAGCATATTGTCTTCCAGACACAATGCAGACCCTGAAAAACACTCACTCTCCAAACACGCATGTGCTTTGAAATACACTCTCAGAATTCATGCCGGGATATTTTCAGTGGTAACCCCTCCCCTGCCAAAGTCAAGACAGGTGAAAGGAGGTGGCAGCCAAACACATTAACTGAGGACCCCATGGGTCAACATGAAAAGTGTGCTTTTAGGGCAATTCAAGATTTTTGTCACTCACCATTGTTGCTGAGTGGGAATAAGAGGGCTCACAGACTGATCTACATCAGCTACTGCTCTCAAGTGATGGTGTTTTCAGCTGCCCCATTATTGTTTCCCCACCCATTTGTGCTAGCACAGAATTGAATGGGTAGGAGCATGGTTTGGGTGTTTATTTCACATTTTCCATGGACTTCTCATCTCTCACATTCTTTGAGAAACTGACACAACACATCTAGTCTTCTAATATCTTAACGCTTAAGACATTAATTTACTAAGCAGCAGCAGTTGTTGTTCAAGATGCTAAAACGGCAATGTCACCCTCAAGTAGTTCACTACTCTACTGCCTTACAGTTGACAAGTGAGCACTCCTCATCTCTTCAGGCAAAATCAAGTGGTTTAGCATATACTACGGAACAATTTTTAAAATTATGAGAACTTGATAAGATTCCAGTAGTGCTAGAAAATAAAGTCATCCAAAAACTCTACACCATTAAAAATAGAAAGGAGAGTAATTTTCCATAGACTGTATGAATTAATAACTTACGTGGCCCAAATTGTCACACAACGCATGTCACTTACCTTTCTTGAAAGAACAAGAGCACTAGTTATACATCTTTCAGACAGATTATACTCTTCTAACTGAAGCCAGTCTTAAAATAGATTAATCTTGCCCTTATAGACTGGATTTTGTCTCTGTTCTGGTGGGGGTTGCTTAGTGCTGCTGCTTGCAAGGTCTCTCTGGCACACCCTCAAGTTTCAGTCTCATGCCCGATGTCCTTCATAGGCCACAAGACTTAGGAGTCCAGCCACCCGGTGGCCCAATGCTGAATCTTCAACTGCCCATTTCACCTCCACTTACAGGTTTCCAAACATACTTTTCCAACAAAAGACTTGCTAGTGATGAAAGCTCTGGTTTGCTAATTATGCTGTCTAAGCACAGCCTAACTGCAAAGCAATGAGGTGCAGTCCTAGAAAAGGCATGTCTTAGCCACAGACACTGTCAAACAGCACAAACAGTTCAGATCTGAAGAAAACATCTTTCTGAATACCACCCCCTTCAGCAGGTTTTCATTGCCCCACGCAAGTCTCAGGCCTCAGGAGACACCACATGATAACGGAATGGCTCCTCTTCCTCAAAGAGCAGTCTCTTTAGAAGGTGGCCTCTGCCAACCCCCTTTCTGCTTTTCACAGAATCAAAGAATCACAGAATATTCTTGGTTGGAAGGGACCTCAGAGATCATCGAGTCCAACCAACAAAAAAAAAAACCACCACC
>JAOXNH010000004.1:7083151-7094000 GCA_028566575.1 Bartramia longicauda
GAGAAGCTGACGTCATCTACCTGGACTTGTCCAAAGCATCTGACAATGTCCTGCACAAAGCCCTTGTGTCTAAATTGGAGAGAAATATATTTGATCCACTTGGTGGATAAGGAATTGGCTGGATGGTCGCACTCAGAGAGTTGCGGTCAACAGCTCAATGTCCAAGTGGAGACAAGTGACGAGTCATGTACCTCAGGAGTTGGTACTGGGACCAGTGCTGCTTAACATCTTTGTCGGAGACAATGACAGTGGGATTGAGTGCACCCTCAGGAAGTTTGTCGACAACACCAAGCTGTGTGGAGTGGTCAACATGATGGAGGGAGAGGATGCCATCCAGAGGGACCTGGACAGCCTTGAGAGGTGGGCCCATGCAAACCTCATGAAGTTCAACCAGGCCAAATGCAAGGTCCTGCACGTCCTGCTTGGCAATTCCAAGCACAAATACAGGCTGAGTGGACAATGGATTGAGAGCAGCCCTGAGGAGAAGGAATTGGGGGTGTTGGTGGATGAGAAGCTCAACACAAGCCAGCAATGTGCATTCACATCCCAGAAAGCCAATTGCATCCTGGGCTGCATCAAAAGAAGCATGACCCCCAGGTTGAAGGAGGTGACTCTGCCCCTCTGCTCCGCTCTGGTGAGACCCCACCTGGAGTACTGCATCCAGCTCTGGAGCCCCCAGCATAAGAAGGACGCGGATCTGTTGGAGTGAGTCCAGAGGAGGGCCACAAAGATGATCAGAGGGCTCTCCTATGAAGACAGGCTGAGACAGTTGGGGTAGTTCAGCCTGGAGAAGAGAAGGCTCTGGGGACACCTTATAGCAGCCTTCCAGTACCTAAAGAGGGGCTACAGGACAGATGGGGAGGGACTCTTTATCAGTGAGTGTAGTGATAGGACAAGGGGTAACAGTTCTAAACTAAGAGTAGATTTAGATCAGATATTAGGAAGAAATTCTATACTGTGAGGGTGGTGAGACATTGGAACAGGTTGTCCAGAGAAGTAGTGGATGCCCCATCTCTAGAAGTGTTCAAGACCAAGTAGGATGCGGCTTTGAGTCTAGTGGGAGGTGTCCCTGCCCATGGCAGGGGGTGTTGGAACTAGATGATCTTTAGGGTCCCTTCCAATCCTAACCACTGTATGACTCTATGATTCTAAAACTGCTCTAGTCTGGAGCACCTCGTGCCATCTAGTGCTTTTAATTAGCTAAAAGTAATCATAGAATCATCTAGGTTGGAAGAGACCCTTGGGATCATCGAGTCCATCAAACCTCAAGAACAGCATGTCTGACCAAACCTTTGTCTATTTTTCTGCAATTGCAGTAATTGGTCTCCAAGGGGATATTGAGTCTACCTTCACAACTTGCCTGCTTTTCCTCACAGGCACGACAGCACCACTACTAAATCACACACACAGTCAGCTGTTGCAAAAAGGTTGGGAGTCTCCTCTCCTTCTGCTGTGATTTCTTTCCCACGCTGGACTCTCATAGTGTCATTCAAAACACACAAACTACCCATCAGAACAAATTACCTTGTATCTCCCAGATCAGTGACCACCCTTAAATAACCCTCATTTCTGATTATGCCCCTTTCTAGCATCTCTTGAGAAAGAAAGAGCAATTCTAGTTCTCCTAAGTCAGGTTTTCATATGCCAGGCCTGCTGGATTTAATATTTTCTGAGATGATTGAGAGAAACAACATGCTATTTATAGAAAAACTCTTGCAGGGTTTTAATAGGCTCTCACACAAACCCACTGTTTTGCTTTCTTATTTGTTGTCCCTATCAAACTATAATCCCCCTCTAAATTATCCATTCACATCTATTCATATGCAGCAATGAATTTCAAGACACCACAGGCTGGCTGCTAGTGCCAAAATGCTGTAAGGACATTACTACTATTTGGAGTATTTTTACTTCAAAGGAAAGGATTAATGAAGATTATGGAAATGATCCCCAGTCTCTGCATTTGCACTGACCTGTTTTTCCCCCACATATCGTATAATGATTTGTTAAACTGTGTGTTAGCTATACTGTAGAAAAGACATTTTTAGTTCAATGCAGAGTGGGCAATACTTTCCAGATGTACATACTGTTTCCAACATAAAGACTCTTTTGATGCACCAGCCCAGCACCCTTGGCACTCACACCCACTGTCCTGGGCTGCTACGGCACCATTTGAGGCAATATAAGCTCCCCCAGCCTTTCCCCCACCCGATAAATGTGTATTGACACCACCACAAAGCCCAACTGCTAGCACTACATCTGCACTAACTGAGGAAAACAGTTGCTTGCAGGCTTTACTCACTGCTGTCCTCTCTCTCAGCTGCAGATCCACCATGATTCCATTACATCAGCGGCTTTTCATAACCATGGAGGTGGTAGGAAATAAATAGAGAAAACGAGGTAAGTCTGCCACAATAACGCATCTAAACCAGTGAAAGAAAGACAATTTCATCTATCAGATCAGCAATGACAATATCAACAATACACAAACTTTTAATCTTATTTCAGCTCTTAAGAGTATCTTAAAGTTTTGTGCCACATTATCTGTATTGACGCTGCGTATTCGTATTGACCCCACCTTGACCTACTTTACCAAAACTTTGACCTGAAGACATGAAGTGTGTGTCAAATCCCAATTACTTGCAAAGTCTTGTCATGCTTGAGAGTAGTCAAACAGTGGCACAAGTCACCTGGACAGCTTGTAGAGTCTCCGTGCTCAGAGATATTAAGAACTTAGCTGAGCCTTGTCTAAGCTGGCCTTGCTTTGACCAGATGACCTCCAGAGATCCTTTTCATAGGTATCATATTAATAGTAATTTTCACAGGATCATTCAGGTTGGAAGCAACCTCAGGATGTCTGTACTTACTACCCTGTAGCTCCTCCTACCCTGTACTACAGTGAAGAGCTCCATCTTCTCCATAACTTCCTCACAGGTACTGGAGGCTGCTGTGACAACCCTCCAAAGCCATCTCTTCTCCAAGCAAAGGAACCTCCATTTCCTCAGCTTCTTCTCATAGGACAAACACTCCAGTCCTGAGCACCTTGGTGGTCCTCCACTGAACTCACCTCAGTTCATAGCCTTTCCTGTAATAGGAGCCCAAAACTGGAAACAGTATCTGGATGTGATGTACTGAGTGCTGAGCAGAGGGGGGATAGCCCCCACCTTGATCTGCTGGCCATGCCCGTGCTCATGCTGCTGAGGATGCTGCTGCTCTCAGGGCTGCCAGGGCACTATAGGCTCCCCTCTGCTTGATGTCCCCAGGACCCAGCACCTTTCCTGTAGAGCTGCCCCCAGCCACACAGGCCCAGGCTGGATCACTGCCAAAGACTCTTTTCCCAGGGGCAGGGCTTTGCACTGAACTAAATTTCATCAGCTTCATCTCAGCTCACCCCTCCGGGCTGTCTAGCTCTTTCTGAGTGGCAGCCCTGCTCTCAGGCTGCCATCTGGTACCCCCAGTTTGATGCCACTTGAAAACTTGATGAGACTGTTCTCCATAGCTTCCTCCAGGACATCGATAAAGATGTTAAACGGGCCGGTTCCAAGGATAGATATCTGTGGTGCTCCACTGCGTATCAGCCTCCAGGCAGAAAACCAGCTATTAACCATGTCCCCTTGAGCCTGATCATCTAACTAGTTTTTCAGATGGACAGACAATCAGATGCTCAGACTGTAACTCCTATTCTATGTTTCAATGAATAATTTACTCTTTCGTGTAACACAAAAAGCTTTTAATTCCCATTTTCAGTGTATTCGGGAAAATGCTGGCTAAAGGACGATCATTCAGATATGCAAATATCCTCAGTATACCATACTTCAGTGAAGTCAGTACTGACCTCAACAGAATATTTAATACAATTAATGCAGCTGATTTTATCACTGTAGTGATATCCAAGAGTTCAAGACATGTTGAAAAATTATTTAGCTGAGAAAATAATTCATCACTAGGTTTTGGGCATTTTCTGCTTATTTGATTGATTGGGTTTTATTTTTAAGATCAGCTGTAAATAGAGCAAGCACTGCTAGCCCAACTGGTGGAAACTTAAAGGAAAAGGTTGTGGGAAAGTCTGTGTCAGGATTGTCATATACCCACATAATTTGGTTTATAACCAGTCTCTTAGATGTGCTAAATTGTGAAGAAAAAGAGTAGAAAATGTTCCATCAGTCATTTCCCCCAAGGCCTGCTTATTTTCATCACAATATAGAACTTGAAAAACCAGCTGGTTTAGCTCACCCAGTCAGGTAGCAGACTGTGGAAAGGGAAATCCCCCTTTCCTTTGCTTACTTACTAATACCTTTGATTAGACAAACAAAACAGGACTTCTTTGAACACATTTGATGTAACAAATACAGATAGCACACTTTACAGAACCACCTCACTTCCAAACCAGCTGAATGGGAGTGTTGTGCAAATTCACCGTACACGATTTGAAAAGCTACTTACATTCCTTAAACAAAACCCCACAATGTCTGAAGTTAGATATAGGCCTGTAAGTTATCTTATACTTAGAACCAAAGTCTTCTTAACCAATAAACAAGGCTACCCAGACTTTGTCAGGATGACACTTTGGCTCTACTTTGTTTAAAAGGAGATGCATTTGCATTTCAGAACAACTCATTAAGTCTCATCACATTTAGATGCAATTGCAAATACAGCAGACAATTTTAAAAAAGAATTTTATATGCTGACATCTATTTTGGAAGGATTTTCAATGGAAGATGAGTTTCAAACGCCAGACAGCCTGCCTAAATTTGGTGTTTCTCCTTTCATCGCCTGCTATCAAATAATATTTTCACCAGAACGTGTATGCAGCACCTTACTGATACGAACAGTTACAAATGTACTGTTCTGCTGTAGAGGAAAAAGAGAAATGTGTTGGAGTGGCCTCCTGTGCAGCTACTGGGCACAACTCGTTATGTGCATAACTGTTGCGAGGTGAAGCTTTCATCTAGTGCAGAGGCAGACACGTCATCTAGAGCTTCCTAAACATGCTCGGTGCCAGCCAGGGGACAGGGTTGGTGTGATCACCAACTTGATACACAAACGCAAGTTGCCTTTTCATTTCTGGTATACGAGAAGCTAAACGAGCAACTTTTTGTCCCTGCCAATCAAGCCTTATGTGCCCTGCAATTACAATTGACAACAGATGGAAAACTGCAGTGACTAAATCCCAGAAGCTGGTGCTTCTTTATTTTAAATTAGTAGTTTAGTGGATTAAGGTAAAACATTTGCCTGTTGCTGGATCACCCTGAAAGTATGTTAAACACTGAGTTAGGGAACAACTCTGCTAAGCAAATATAAAATCTGAAACTAAACCTTGATTTGCAGGTAAAAAGAAATCAGAGAGACTCATACAAAACTCCTACACCCACAAATTAGCTTCTCTGTGTTTTGTTGGAAGTACCATGGGAGAGTATGCAAAAAAGTACTCATGAACTTTTTGCACATGCAAATCCAGCACAGCTGAAGAGCCTTTTGATCCCCAGTAGCAGAGCTCTTGTGCAATACACACGGCTGCATTCCTCCAGGTCTTGAAGCCACACTATCAGATTTGCCTCAGTTCCTGCCAGGGGTTCTTTGTACTTTAGGCCCTTTGCTGGAAGCCTTATTTCTATCCCAAAAGCATGTAAGAATTGGATTTTGGCATTCAAAGGCTAAGGAATCATTCTGTTTCCACCATAGGATGGGGAGAGGAAGGTGGTATGGAAAGCCAAAGGAGAGAAAGACTTGGACTGCTGATCCTGCTGCCAGGAATAGATATAAAAGTAGAGGCAGATCCTGCACTACGTACCCCACTTCCTTCCTTCCAGTGCAGCAGCCATCCTGTAAAACAACCAGCAAGCCCACAGCAATCGTGGTGCTTACAGCCAACTGCTACCTAAACGATGAGATCCTTTCCCAATGATACATTTTTCTGTGGGCAGACAAAAATCACGTACTTCTCATGATCGTGTTATGTTTCTTATGTTCTTTGGTTTGACATCTCTTTCCTAGGGCAGGAAGGCATCCGATTGAAAACCCAATTCAAAGTCCTTTGTGCAAAGTCCTTCCTCAACACGCTGGCAGCCATTACGTGCTGTGCCAACCGACATGCTCAATTCCCTTGCACCACTATTAAGAGAAAGCACACTTCAGAGAACATTTGTCCATTTGCACTTAAACTCTGTTCCCTTCCAATAAGTTAAAGCTGTCAGTACTCCCACAAACATTTTCTCTGTGCGCTGCTCACCACAGTTTGCTAGGGCAGGACAGAAATTCATGGCTGTTTGTTACTTACAAGAAGCAGATTTACAAGAAAACTTGCCATGAGCTGCAGCGTTTGAAAGCAGGAGTGATAAGGAGGAGCAATCTACTGTCTGGCAGCCTCCAGACCAGAGGGAAAGAGGAAATATTTTAGGTGATGTCGGACACAGAAGAACTGAGCAATGGGAGCAAGAGGAAAAGGTACCAAAGTAATATAGGCAGTGTAAGTCTAAAACTAGAAGTTTAGGGGCTTTTGTAATTCACACCATCCTGACTTCCTTTGTCTTACATGACTCTTAATTGGATTCACAAGATCCAAGAGTGAAGTACTGGGGAGGAGACAACCCTAGACATAAATAAATGAAAAGTAATAGATTTCAAAGCTCTGCTTTTTCAGCAAGAAGCCATGAAATTCCTCTCTCACTATTTAAACTCTCAAAATAGAACTATTAAGAGCTAAAAGTAAGAGTATTAGTGCAACTAGGATATGCCGACAGCCCTCATTGATGTAATACTCTCGTTTAGTCTTTTAAAAGTGTAGGAACAGAAATGTGTAAACCATAAATTGCAAAACCAGCATCTGCAAACCTTCATTCAAGGTTCCTAATTGCCCTCTGAGTCAACTAGACATGTGGCTCTTTTTATTTATTATTTGTGAGTATCCAGGCAAACGGACTGGTATTAGCATATGCTTGTGGAATGGCCTTTTTTCAGTGAGGTGTTGGCATATTTCCGTTTTGTTTTTCAGGGGTCAATGGTTTGGGACTGGAGTGAAACATTTCAAAGCCAACATAAACATTTCTTTTCTTTCAAATTATCCTCAGGGAAAAAGAAAAGAGTCTGGCCATTGCAGTTTTAAGACTTATTTCTGCCAGCACTTTGGTCCATGACTTACACTAACAACAGTACGATTTTACAACCCTCAAGGTGCAGTTCACCACCTCAAAATGATCAGAGATTGCTTTGTAGCTCCAAGACCGAAGGCAGGCAGTGTTTCAGAGCATGTACATGTAATGCATGGAGAACAATTAGTGCTACAGGAATAGTCGTCAGAGCGTGTACAGTACATTACACGTCATGCTCTACGCCATTGACTTTATATACAAAGATGTACTGTGTTTTAATTGCACAATCTGTGGCAAGCACATAACCAATACTCCCTAGGAAGACACTGGTGTCACAAAGACAAAAGGGGAGGAACTGTGTTTCAAGCTCTCTCCTAAAACAAAGTGATATGCATTATTATTAGAATATGCACTAAATAGCCTAGATCCACCAAAAATACATATCTAGGCATGTCTCTATTTCACCTCAAGAAAATTGTATCCTAAAACATGAAAAATGGGACTAATTTCCCCTAGGCAGAAAACATACACATCTATTAACACTATACACAGTAACCTCAAGAGAAACTGAGCTAGGTGACCCTGGAACAGCTCTGACTTAGGCTACCTCCTTCCATTTCTGTTAAAATGCTTTATTACAAGCACTGTGCTAATAAAATCCTTTTGAGTTATCTGAGCAAATCTCCTAATTTGTTACTAGGTCACTAAAAGGAGTGAATTAGACCACCAGGATATTACTTACTTTAACTGACATCCAAGCAAATAACTCAGAGACAGATTACTTCATAGATGGGTGGAGAACAGCTTTAGGTCATCAGAAAGCCAAAAGCACCATGAGGAGTGATAGCTCTTTGGAGACATTTGCAAATTTACATTCTGCCCACCTTCCTACTGATGTCATGCCAATATGCAAGGGCTCAAAGCCATGCCATAAGCCATCATTACTCAGCCCTTGGCTCAAAAAACCTCAGAAAACAGTGGCAGAACAGAGTGATTTTCTCAAGACGTACTGGAGGAGCTAGAAGGAACCAAGTGCATCTCCCAAGGTTTTATGTATTTCACACATGCAGCAATTTTTCAGTTATTATTTTGTAAAAGCAATCGGGTTGTTCACATTAAGCGCTAAGCTCTTTACCAAACTCCTTTCTACAGCCAGGCTACAGCTGAATACAAGACACATGCCATTACAAGAGATGGAGAGAGGCAGCCTTTTGCTACCCTGTCAAGGCTGCTCTGAAGTGCTGGCTATACTATACACAAGGCCTGTCTCTCTTGCTTTCAGCAAGATCAAGGCTGTCTCCTCCACTTGTGTGTCACAGTACCCTCCTTCTCATATGCTACAAACAGCATTACAACACCCTAGTGTTACAGCACCCTAGTGTTAATACCCCTTCCAGCTACTGCAGTCTTTCTTGATTTTCACCTTCTGCCAGCTTTTTCAACACAGAATCTCAATTTTCATTGAAGAAAATTATTGTATCCTCATTGTTGAAAACACGAGCTTGAAAAATACAACATAAAAAGATACAGGTCTTACATTGTTGTTCACTTGGCAGTCATAACTCGTTAACCATCAGCAAGTGGCTGCAGAAGTCCTTTTCCTCCATGTAGAGGATAAACACAAGCTGATTTCCAAGTTGGGCATTGTGGTTGCACTTGCAAGAAGAGAGTTTCCTGTGGTCATTCTTTTCTTTAAAAAGGGGAAAATTCTGAATGAGAACAGCTGCGTTACTTATAAATGGCTTAAGCCAATTTAAATTCTGTGCTGCAAAAAAGGCATGTACCCACCTTTCCCAATTCCTGCCCTCAGAGCTGCCCAAGTCAGTAGATCCACCTGCTAATTAACAGAGAAAACAATATAAATTGGTGTTCAGTCGGACCAACTCCCTCATCTGGCTGGCAATGAAGCCACATAACAGTGCTGCTGACCCAAGGAGAGGCACGACTAGCAGTTTTAGATAGAGCAAACTTTAGATCTATTAAGGCAATTGTAGCAACACGTGTTCAGAGTATTCCAGAAGGTTAGTGACTTACTTTGCTTGAAATGTCCAGAAAGAATCCCTTGGTCTCCCTCCCCTGAAGAGGAACCCAGAAAAAAAGGACATATATAACTGAAGACCAGCATTAATGTTTGAGATATTCTAGATGTCATTTGAAGATACAGAGCAAGGTAGCATCTGGAAATGAGAAACTAAATGTGACATGAGCTAGACAAAAAAGTGGGAGGAGAGGCCTTTGACCATAGACACTAAAGAGTTGTACCAGCAGAGAAAAACATCTGAAACTGGGCCAGCAAAGATAGAACACACTGGATAGAAATGTACTATCTGTGTAAGGGTGTACCCCAGCCCTCCAACACAGCCTGATTTACTCACTGCTTGAGAACAGCTAATTAGATTTTGAAACTGGCCTTGATCTGTCATGGCCTGAAATTATCCACTCAAGCCAACAAAACATATTTTACATTCTATACAATTCTAGCCTATTTGTATTCTATAACCGGTCTTAGGACCTCTTATAGAAGCCCAGATTTCAGAAAAATGTGAGCACAGCTCTGTATCCCTAGAAAATAAGTTAACAATATTTTCCAGCATATTCAGTGAATATTATTGCCAGCACTGTGAAGTCTGCTTTCTGCAACTTATAAATAAATAAATAAATAGATCAAGCATAATGTGAAATAGGAAGAAAACAAAGTAAACCACAACCACACATAAACAATCTGAACTTCTTCCTCCTTCCTTACCATGGGGCTTTGTTTTTCCCCTCACAACTGTTTAGATGTTACAAGAGGTCAGAAAGTCAGCTATTAATCTCCTGAGTTCTCAGGCAGATGAAGGCACTGCTCATCTCTGCATTAGAAAGCAGTAAACACCCCTTCTTCAATCCAAATTTCATCAACTGTATAAAGTCGGATGAGCCTGAAGAGATCTAGATACAGTCCTACTGGTGTCAGTAGCTAACCTCCACTTGATTTCACTGGAGAAAGACTGTATTCAAAATACAGTTTTATATTCTCCCCAGAATTTCCTCACATGAGGAATGGTTCAGCTCAGTCAAAGCATCCTGTTCTTCAGCAGAAAAGGGGATAGACCCCATGGGCAGAGCAGAGCGAAGAAAACAGAAATCCTTTGGGGACCAGGGGGAAAGGCAGAAAAGGGAAGAAGAAGGAGAAAAAAAGAAAAAAAAAAGAAAGAAAAAAAAGAAAGAAATTAAGTTGTTTGGGTTTTTTTTCCAATTGAAAAAGTCGGTGGGCCCCAATTTGTCCAAGGTCTCGGAGAGTCGCGACATCTGACAGCTCTTGTGTTGTGGTGAAATTCATTCACTGGCTTGAAAAAGGCCAAAAAAATTAAAATAAAATAAAAATAAAAAAAAGAAGCTGCTGCCATCTTTTCCACTATGTCTGAAATTCCTGGCGTTCTCCATAGAGAGCTCATAACACTCGGTTACCTGCACATAACTCCTGGCTCATAAGAAATTATGAAAACTTAACTTCTCTTTTCATTAAAAAAATAAAATATTCAAGACTATCAGCTTTTATATAAAATATCAGCAAGCCCCCAAAAAAAAAATAAAAATAAAAAAAAAATCAATTGCTGAGGTAACTTCATACCTTGAGGTAGCTTTTTTTTTCCTTTTCTCTTCTTTTTGTTTTTTTTTCCTCTTTTTTTTTTTTCCCCTCTCGTTGCTCAAACACACGGCAATACCTGGCCTTCCCCCCCAAAATCTCCCTGTTGTTGCGATGCTTTAAAGGACAGTAACTG
>JAOXNH010000004.1:7094100-7109798 GCA_028566575.1 Bartramia longicauda
GAGAAAAAAAGAAAAAGGAGTACTAGCGTATTTCAAAACACTTTAATAACAGGCAACAACATAAGCAAGAGGTGCTGGTAAATCTGGAACAAAATCAGCTCTCTGTTGGAAAAGATTTTAAGCCCTATCCAGGCCAGCATGTTTAACACTTGTCTCTCAATTGCCATAGGTGCCAAACATCAATAAACACTTTTACAGGAGGAGCTGGTTGAAGTAAATGAAAGAAAACCCTACGGGCCCGTGTGAGTCTGGGAATTTGAAGCCTGCAGACGAGCAGCTTTGTTGGTGACAGGGATACTAGTGTGCACATACAGCAGAAAAACATGTCACCTTATACACGTTTGTGTGGAAGACTGGTATGTATGTGACAGAGGTAAGGGGTTGAGCGAAGAAAAAGTTTGAGAAGAATGAGGAGCTGAAGCCTTACACAACCACAGGACCACCTGGAGTGTGACCTTGAACGAGCAGCTCAACAGTGAGTTATGGATCAGTAAGAGCAGCTGAAAGGAAAAAAGGAAAAAAAAAAAGAAAATTATCCTCTAGCACTCTGGAAAATGGGATTTTTATATACCTGGGTGCAGCCTTGCTAGTTCATAAGGATGTACATGACTTTATCACGAATTTCTCCTTTCACATCAGACCCCAAACTCGCGTCATGCTGAAGGGTTGAGTCCTCAGTTACACCTGTAGAACATGAAGCATTTCAAACATCAGTATAGTTTCACTGAAATGAGTAGGAGGAGGTAGCTGATTCTTTAAAGCCTTGTGCTTTAATTGCTTGTAGAAGGTACTATCATAATAAAAACATTGAGCAATTCACCTACTTGTATATAAACACTCATTCCAGGTAAATACATGCAGCAGACAGATAAGTAACAGTTTGATTTCATCAACATACCCCTCACCAAACTATTGAGTTGTTCACCTTAGAAATTGTATAGGTATAGCTGAGCCTGATACACAACTACAGAAGATGGATATATGCCTCAATAAAAAGCAAGTGTTAGACGACAGTCATTTTTTTAGGATGCCTAGAAACCTTTCAACATATTATGAACCAATATTTCTAAGTTTGCATCAGAACAACAGGAGACTGAGTTTGCCTACAGCGACTGATGATCCACAGAGATTCCTCTTTAGGCAGAGCATGTTCTTGCATTGTCTAAACACAGCAAGAAAACAGCCTAATGTGATTTCAGACCCCTGCCCCTTTCATCGCTAACCTAGAGTTGTTTGTGTATCAAAAGGAAGAGCACATAACGTGCACTCAACCAGGCAGAGCTGAACCGCCTGCAGCGAAAATACAAAAGATTGGATATGTATTTTTTTTAATTTTTTTTTTTTAGGCTAATCATTCTGTCATGTATAATGGATGCACAGGCATAGTTTGGGCTTTTGAAAACCTAAAGCAAAGCTTTACTTTATTCCTGTAAATCTCATGGGCTTCAAATTGAAGCATTCCCTTCTGTCAGCAGCACAATGGTTAGCAATTAAATTTCATGGCCCAAATAGGACTTTGAGGCCTTAATTATACTTTGAAAATCGATTCTTAGTAATGATTTTTTTTTTTTATTTTGGGAGCATATGATATATAAGAGCCTTAATACATCTGTAACCTGTAAGGGGTGTGAGAAGGAAGGGACTGAACAACAGATTACCCCAAAATTCTGTTTTCTTCAGATGCATACAAGACTAAAAATTTATGGAGATCTGAGAGTGGAGGAGGCTAAAGGTGTTTTCTGGCACCTAGGGCACTCAAAACATTATTTCAGTGTGATTCAGTGCAGAGGAAGAAGCCAGCCACCACACTTGGATACAGACGGTCAGTTTTTTAAGTCGTCAGTACAAAAATTCTGGTTCTGACAGCACCTGACCAAACTTGGCCAGGTCCCCATTGGGCCACCATTACCTTCAAGAGATACAAGCCCTCCAAACAAATAACAACCCATATGCTTGTGACTTAGTCATAAGACCTCCTACACGTGTATGACTTCCTAGGTCATAGGCCTCCTACCGCTTGCTGTGCTTGGCTTGCTCCTTCTGTGCTTGCTCCTATTTTAAGCAAGCACAGTCCAGTAAGAGCACATATGCAGCTGTAATTTCAGCCCTAATGAGTTTTTAGGCTCAGGAGGGTAGGGAGGAAACTCCACCAGCACAGCCACTACAATATTATCCAGAAGAGGGAGTGCATCGTATACATATGCATAAAGCCATATTTTGCTACTCCATCTCCTCACTGCAGGGCGCAGAGGCTCTGCAAACATCTAGCCCAATTTTACTCTCTGCCGCAAACTCAGTGCTGCATGCAGCTCAGTGAAACACCTACTGCACAGCTCATCCAGCAATATATCATTCCTTTTTGCTGTGTATCAGTTTGAGATTTTCTTGGAAGTTTTTAAATTAAAAAAAAAAAACACTTATTTTTGCTTTTTGAGAAGCTTGTTTTACATATTGACTTGCTAGCCAAATTTAATTTCTCAAGCTACAATTTAAGTAAGTTTGGTTCCAAGTCCCTTACGATTGTTCTTGCTCCCTGATTTGTTAAGTAACTTGTAAGAAATGTTGCAGGATGCAAATTCAAAGTTAATTGCTCAGACTCATTCAAGAGTGAAGTTTATAAATTCACTTTTTGTGAACAGCAGAGTTTTTCCAAGTAGAACTTCTACTTACGTTTATCTGGTTTTGTAACAACAGACCAAAACGGTACCTAGACAGTGTTGTAGGTGCCCTTGACAATTAAAAATGCAGTCAACCATAAGAACAAAGCCACAGGCAACCACCATGTACAGTAATTAACCAGTAAGACCTAGATTATGAAAAGGAAGCAAGAAATGAGCAGGCACCTTACAGCAAGTTTATGAAGAACACAATTCTGATAATGTTTGCGTGTTTTTCTTAATTTCTGCATTGTCAAACGTCCTCTCCTCCCCCTCAACTCACACTGTTCAATATCCTACTGAATTACATTCTTTGTGTATTGGACTAAATCTCTGACCTTGGTTTGACTTTTTCCCCTTTTGCTTATCTCGTCCTCTCTGGTTAAGAAAAAAACCCACAAGACTTAATTTTGAAAGAAGGATTGAATGGCTATATTAACTTTGTTTAGCTCCCAGTAAGAGTATAAATAGTAATAACAGGTTTCTTTAAATGATTATTATCTGATTTTACGTGCCTTCCTTACCTAACCTTTCTCTCTCTTTTTTTTTTTTGATGTCTTTCACAGATTATCAAGAGCTAGTATTCTGCTGACTTTCACTATTCAATAAAAATGAAGTTCAAGGACATTGTAGATACAACTGATAAATACACATTATTATGGTTTCAAAAATAAATAACTTCCATTGTAGTGCAGTGAGTAATATTTTGAAAAGAAAAAGGCTGAAAGAGACTTCCTGCCCATGTTGGATTATTAAGCAATTCTATGTAAGTATATTAAAAAGAAAGTCACTGCTATAATCAGGACAATATACTGGTTTATCTTGCTGAACTTGCACCCTCTTTTTGCAGAGGAACCAAAATAGCAAGTTCAGGTAACAATTCCTGCTTATCTTCAGCAAGGTAAACAACTGAGGAAGGAATCAGTATTAACTTGCAACTTATTAACGTTGTTTTGACCCTGTTATCAAGGCTTGAAAAGTTTAAGGCCCCGGTTCAGACTAGATTCACCCCATCTCTGACTACGTGAGGAACAAAAGGAGCCCAAGGAAGGCACAGACTGATGGACTGGGCAGCAGCAAAGCAGAGGCATCTCTTAGAATGGTTCTCATTGCAGAAGGTATTTATTTCTTTAGGAAAGTGGAAGAAGAGGCAGCAATGGCTTCTCCTTTCACCTACCCCTAGCACACTCAGCAGTTTGCTAACTATACACACAGGTGGGCTTGCATTGCGATTCCCGGACAAGTGTCAGGGGGCAGGGAGGCACCTGCTGGCTGGGAACCTAAAGGTCTTCTGGCTCCCAGAGGCTGCGCAGGGCAATGGTCGCATCCAGAGCAGGCCGGTCCTTAGCACACAGGTGAGCCCTAAGCGATAAGGGCAAGGCACCACACAACAGTGCTTTAATAGTGCTTTTAACAGCCAGGCTCTGCCGTTTGATGCAAGAACTAGCAGAGTGTCTATGAACATCTGGAGAGCAGGAGATACATGCCACTCCATGCAAGTTTCTTCCCCCTTTTAACAGGCCTAAGTCAGTAGCATTGAAAGAAGAGACATTCCAAGGTGCTTTTTAGGAGAGGCACAGCAGTAGGTTTTGCTTGCTGATACAAAGAAAGTCATTCTGACTTGTTTCCATCAAACTCCTGAGGTTTTTCCAGCATAAGGATGACCAGGCGCACACAACAACTTACGCTACAAAGTTTGGCAAAGATACTAGCTTTTGTTTAGTCGTGTCCAAAGGACTCATAAACCACTTAATTATTTGCAATCAAACATACGGTAAAGTCATCCGCAGTAGCATTAAGTGCAGCACTTTCGTCAAGTGACTCAACCCTTCGCTGTGGTTGCTATGAATGGGGTGGAAGTTCAAAGGCTTCCCGCTAACAAAGGCTGGAAAAAAAAAATTAAAAATCCTCTTCTCTTGGCATGCATCAGTTATTCAAACAAATGAAGGGAATGGCAGTAAGTAACACTAGTTGAACAGCTAGTATCAATAAGAACAGTTATGGAAAGCAGAAAATAACAACAAAACTAGAACCCAGCATCAGAGAGTGCTGGGATCCTGGTACAGAGCAATGAATTACCCTCACCTGACTTGGGTTTCTTCAAAAGATTAGGGTTTGTTGTTCCTTTTACTACCTGTTCCAGGGATTGATTTGCTAATTATCTAGAAGTTGAATCTGTTTCCAGAAAGAAACACTGTTATTTTAATATTATTTAGTGGTTGAGTTAAGGTTCAGCTGAAAAACAAAACAAAACAAAACCAAACATAAATTCAACACCTTGGTGGAATCCAGTGCAAGCTTTTCTACAGGAGTTTTCCATAAGGAGAAAACAAGTCCCTACTCATTGACCAAACTTCTGGACTGAAATACAGGAAGACCAAAAAGCTACAGAACATCTTGTTACACAAGCCAGTTATTCTTAGCTTACCTTAGGAGCTGAAGCTCTCTGTATAATCATTATAGTCTCCTGAGCTACTCAAAGCATCTAACTTAGAGACATCTCTCCTTCTATTGATCCCAAAGGATGTCTTGGTTCACAGGTTACAGCAATCCCTTCTACAAATACATGTAAAATAGTTCTTTGGAATACCTTGGAGTTTGACCTCCTTCAGTTTCTTCACTCCTTGAGTTTTTGAAGGGATTTACATACCCCTGTTGAAAGCAGGACAATCTACACACCTCTCTGATCTGATAAGAAAATTCATTTCCTGTTACAGTAGGATTTCTTTTTTTTTTTTTTACATGTGAATACATGATGCTGGCAGAGCAGCCATCAAAGGTAATGAAGTTTTCATAAGCCCTGGGCCCCTGATTTTAACCAGCAAGAAGACACTAACACTGACAGGGTGTATTTTATCTTTTGCTTTCAAAGTTGTCACATAAACTTAGTGCTTCCAAAGAGATTCATAGAATATTTGAGGTCCTCTGGGTTGTTTGAAAAAAGAACTATGAAGACTTCGACGTACCTTTCTTTCCCTTTATGGACTCCAAACAAGCAGCACACAGAAAGGTTAAACTGAAATAAGGAAGAAAGAAAATCAACAGAAATTCCCATTGTAGGGTTGTTTGCACAATTCCCCTCTCACGTGTTTAGAAAGTCCACAAACATCAGATGTGCCAGTGTTGTTGGAGAGGGTTTGGGGGTCTTGGGAGGGGGATGTTTCGGTGTTTTTTAGGAGGTCTTCAGCCTTAGCTGCCAGCAGGGACTCCACAAAAAAACCCAGCCTCCCCCACACACCCCTGTTCTTTGGATTTGCATGTGGGGGGGGGGAGCTTTTTTTTTCATTTTTTTAAGTGAAAAAAGATCACTTGCTAATTTGCCAGAATGACACAAGGCATTCAGTGAAGCAGATCTGTGTCTTCTCTGCAAAGCTTAGGCACCAGAACCATAAAATGCAACCAGTAGCATTTCAATTCTCCAGGCACTTTCATTATTCCAATTCTGCAGCAGGTCTTTGATTAAGCAGAAAGTCTTCTCTCATTGGAAACCTACTTGAACGACCAGTTCAACAACACTAACACACCTGTGGAACAGCAGTGTAGGGAGCCCATGGGGAGATACATTCCCCTCTTTCCCTCTCCTCCAGCCCCAGTAATGTATAAGAGCTGGTTGAGCGCATTTCAGCAAAGAGCTGCTCTGCTGCAATGGTAGAAGCCTATGCAGAGTCAGCGTTTTTCTGGGGGTGAAAGCCAAAGTAACCACCGCTTCTTGAAGGGAGGAAACTACATATAAGCGGGTAAACTTGTTAAAAACAGAGAGAAAGGGCAGCTAACAGAGAAATACTTGCAGGTTTTGTGACAACTTAAAAGCCCTGTACTGGAAATACAAAGCAAATTATTATCAAAAAGGTTTGAGAAAGAGATAAGAGAAAAAAAGGCATGGCCAAACAGGGAAGTTATTAAGCAGACATCCTTCAAAAGCTGAAGTGAAGTACAAATGAAGACAACAGGAAGCACTGCAAACTCTGGCAGGTTAAATGTAAAGATACAAAATAAAAGAAAACATTATTTTTTGAGGAACAATTTGTAAAAGGCAAAGATGATGTTACTGAACAAAGACAAAAATGAACTGTGACCTGACATCAGGATCAGATAATGTTAATCTGACAGAGTGGTGACAAGACTTCTCTGAAGATTTCAGGGATGTGGGTGATGGATTACTAAGTACAGCATATAACATCTCTCTTGAAACTGGAAACTTGGGAAGTGGCAAGTAACACACCAACTTTTAACATGGGTATTAATAGTGGTCTGGCAAACTACAGAGTACGTTATCTGACATCAGAGTCAGGCAAATTAATTTCAAAAGCTTTTGATTTTAAGACAGATCTTCTAGAAGATCTGAAGTCTGATAGAACTCAATGTAAGGCACAGGTCACATTACTCTTGTGTGCTTCTTCTCAAACGTGGATGACTATGGATTGGAACAGATGGATTTTGTCTATTTTCCAAAGGTAACCCCCACCTGCAACAGTTTTACAGTAGTACAATCTTGAGAAACACTCAAGACCAGCTTGTACAGTTGCTAGTGAAAGTATCCATCCGAATGATTACAGCATTAGACACTTGCAGCAGAAACAAGCCCCCTCACTAGTTATATTCCAAACATCGGAATAGTTAGAGGTAACTTCAAGCTGATGTAGGCTTGTTTTGTAAATTAGACTCTTGCCCGATGGAGACTGATTGCACTTTATGAAGTCTTTCTTTATCAAGTCTTTCTCTGGTGCTTGATTTAAAATTCATACTAAACTTGGTCCACGAAGACAGGTCCATTTATATTTTTTTCCTCCTTATTTGTAGAACTTAGATCTTCTGTCTAGCTATACTTGAGCTCTCTTGCTTTTATATGAATGAACTGCAACTAGTTATGGGAGGGGGGAAGAAAAGTACAAACTTCTTCAACAAAAATCAGTGTTGCTGTATCCAGCATGTTGAGAGCACCAGGGTCCCTTGATAGTCATCCCTGTGACTGTGTGTAAATGGTTTTAATAGCTGTTCTAATTACACAGAATTAAAATGCACTATAAATTTGTGGGCAACTTATGTATTTCATCTGGTATTTTTAACAAAATGGGTGTGAAAAGAAAAATACTGGCAAAGTTACTCCTGACCAAAAAAAAAAAAAAAAAGAGAGAGAACCTAACCCTTAGTCATGTGAATAATCCTTTCCCCTGGAAATCATTTTATTGACGTCAGGTGACGATCCTTGTGTGAGGCAGGATTATTTATGGGACCAAGGGCTTGCAGGATTAGGTCCAAGCGGTATTCCAAAAAGAGTCCTCATAGGTCTCAAAGATTATCTTAATTATTTTGCCCTTTGTGAAGTACTCGTGGAACTGAAATTCCCTCTGATAAATTCAATTTCTTCTCTAGGCTTCCTATTACCTTTCTATTGGTTTTCAGCTATTGTCTTACAGTCATAGTGATTGGAACAGTTACCTAAGGTTTAATTTGGCAACATAAGGTAATGCTGTTGCAAGAACAGCTTTAACTAAACTCCTGAAATAAGTCTGGTTCTCGTTCATCATTACGAACTATCAGTTTATGTACTGTCTCTCACCAAGTTCAAGCAATGCTACTATATTGCTATTTTCCTTGAACTGCTTGATGTAAGATTCCAGTGTCAAATTATTACTTCATATATACAGAAATCCAGCTGCATAAAGCTTTAAAGCTTTTAGTATATAAATAACAACCAAAAGAAAGTCTCATTTTCTCACATCATTTCAATTGTATTGTGCCTCTATAGTAAAAGACAGATGGTCTGACAGCACTTAACACGTATCAGTAATGTATCATCATAGTGGTCACATATCATATTAATCCTTCTTCTACTGAATGTTTAGTCCTGCTCCAATCTTACACTATTGTATCATGAATTATATAGCAGTATGTTCAGAAGACCCCTACCGGAATCTCAGATCAATAGTATATATGATTTCTATTATGTATAATGGAAAAGAGACAATATATTTTTTAGTTGAGAAACTATCTAATTTGATATTTGTTGAAATAGTGTTGCCCCTTAAAACTGAGTGCATGACATCTACTGTAACAGTGAGTGCTCTTTTTACACTGTGGCACCTTGAACCCTCTCTCTTAAGCAATAAAAGGGAGCTGGATATGTCTTTGTGCTCCCATCTGCACCTGGACATGGGACCTGTGGATGTGCACGTGGTTATGTGCCTCTGTGTGTATGCTCAAATGCACACATTTTCCCAGAAATGGGCCAGTTTTTAGTTCTTCTGTCTCCTGCTGTAGCCCCAGCACTCAACTCAGTTCCCCACTGCCAGGTTTAAGATGATGGAGAGGAAAACAGGAGCTTGTGCTGCTGTGAAAGAGTAGAATCGTTCCCAGCGCCAGCTTTAAAGTTTGGAAACGAACTTCTGCTCTGATGGGTCTTGCAGAATACGCCTTATATGGCCTCAAAACAGAGCAGGCAGCCATTTTGTTTTAGTCTTTATACAAAAGAAAAGTATACACTGGCCAATTAAGTCATCATCTGATGTGCACTATCCCCCATGGCCACACAAAAAGCTGTTGATCACATTCAGGATAGACACAACTCTTATTGCTATCCAGAACAGCACTGACTACTGGACTGATAACATTTAGGCTTGCAACAGAGAAACTCAGGTCAACTATCAAATAGATTTGAACCCCAGATTTTCAGTTAGAAGTATTCTCGTTTACTACGCCATACCTAACACTATTCCAGACTTAACATGTATGCACACATTGAGCTTCAGGAAAATTCTACTGTTGTGGGAGTATTACACTGAAGAGGACTCAGACTCCAGCTTTTTGTAGTGTCCATTTTAAAGGGACAGATTTTGTTCGGTGGTTTTGGCTAATGACCCATCAGTCATTTCCAGAATGACTGAAAAAGCAGTAGATGCCACACAATCCTAACCAACAACTACGGTATATATACGTGTCAGGGTGAGGAAGACATACCTAAAAATGCAGGGCTTTTTAATGGGTTTAGAGGGGGAAGATAAATTCCATCTTGCACAGAATGCATCATCAAGGATCACAAAATGCCTCATGGACAGATGATGGGCAACAGATCCAGAATGTGTGCAAAACAAGCACCTCTGCTGTGGCTCAGAGTCACTGTGTGCTTTACTATGTATTTCTCCTGAGAACAGTAAACCACTACTACTGTCATCTTCCCCTGATGCTTTTCATTACAGAAACAGATTGAAAGTGAGAACTAGAGTCCTTCTAGTGAAGTATCCCAGATGCACCTACTTACCTGGAAACGCTATTTTCTCTTGGATTCTCATTACTCCTGTCTTCTACAAAGGTGGATTTTAGTGATAAGATCCTAAGCCACAGCTTATATTTACACAAACCACTGTGAACCCTAAAATGAACAAGTGGATCAGTGTCACAGAATAAGCCTGCAAAAGAGTCAAGAACAAGTATTCAGGAGTTTCACTTCCAATCTACGTGGCATTTGATTTTATTTTTTATGTTGGGTTTTTGGTTTTCTTTCTTTTAAAGTGTTAAAAGCTGTAATTCTGCCCCAAATGCTAATAACTCAATGTGCAAATGAGAGGGGGGGGAAAAACAGAAAATAAACATGGAAAAATACTTTGTAGCACAAGTGGCAAAATACCCTCTTTTTCACCAAAGTCCAGGTTAATAAGCAATACTGAGTTGTTACGGTTTAAAACAATACCATTGGTGACTTTGAGACTCAAGCAGCAGTGCACTGGGTCAGCTACAGGTTTAGGAATACTCACATAGATACAGTAATACTGCTTGAGTAGTTGGCCAAATATTTGAAGTGAGCTGTTGCTTTTTTGCATGAGTCATTTGTTTATTGTCAGCTTTAGCAGAGGAATCAATGACCCTGTGTATCAAAGTCTGTAATGTTGATTTGTTTTGTTTTCTTTGCAAAATGTTTGATTCAAACATCTATTCCGTTTGCCAGGTAACCTTGCAAATTATTAACGCTGTAATCCATAATAAAATAAATCATCAACAGCAAACCAGAAAGGTTTTACCAGGACAAAACCAATCATTTAATAAAAACCCAAGCATTAAACACTAAATGATTTCTTTCTAATTTGAGCTGCTTGTATTTCTAGTTAGGAAAATGTGATTTTCCCAGAAAAGATCATTAGTAGCCCACTCTCTAGTCTACATCCTTAAAAGCTTGTGTTTCTCTGAAAATTGTTTTAATTCAGTTAACATCGGTTCAAAGAAACTGTTCACAGACTATTTTTCTGGACTTGTGCTTCAGCTGAACTAATAATTTCTTCCCAGAGACAGCATGGCTTATCAGCAGAGTAAACCCATGAGAGATTTTAAGGCACTATTCTAAAAGAAAGCATCAGACTCTGAAAATATTTTCCTTCTGGGACCAACACAGTCATTGACATCAATATAACAAAGAAAACATTTGCCATGAGAAAAATCTTTCACTATATTATGAACTTAATAAATTTAAGGTCAGTTGTTTGGAATTCTAGTTTCATTTAGGCCACTAAAATAAATCTGCAAACATTTAATTTGTCTGAACTCTAACTATTTGTTTTTCCTCTGAGGATATTAATGCAGGAAGACCTAAAACTCCCACCAATACCTTGGTTTCTTTCTATTTACCTTTTAAAAATAGAAGAGAGTCCAGTCAGGAATGCCCTATGCAGGGCTTTTGGTGTTGGCCTTCCTCACTTTACCAAGCTATTTAGGGATGGACAAAAGTCCTAAGACATTAAGATAAGGCTCCAAACAGGATTTAAGTCAGTGGTAGTTTTGATATCGAATTCAGATCTACATCCAAGTCTCTTTCTCCTTTTTAACATAAGTGCAGGCTTCTTAATGAGACTTTCAACTGCCTCTGCTATAAGTAGATGCACAAATGCCACAAAGTAGGACCATTTCAGGAGTGCTACTTCCAGGCTTAGACTTAATTTGCAGGTTCAAGGACTGCAAGTCAGAGTGGGCACCATAACACTTCACTCATGTTTTGTGAGAAATACACTTCCAATGCGGCCCCTTCCACCCCAAGTACTCAGATGTAGAGATGCTGGTTTGGGGTTATCAGTGACTTGACACAAACTGAGCTCCCGTTAGCTGTCTGTGCCTGATCCTCACTCCAGACACCAATCTAGTATTCATTATCAGCATCTAGAAAGGCTCGGAGCCAGCAAATATCAAATAGTAGATACAGAGAATAAGAGTCTCAGCAACTGGACGCAAGCTTTTCAGGACATCCTACCTTACAAACACCGCAGGAATGGACACCAAGGCTGGTTTTTCTTTTGTTGAGCCGTTGGCTATCAGGAAGTACACAATGCCATGTTTTCAAACTCCTATGCCAATCTTTGACTAAGAAGGGAAAACACCGAATACCTTTCAAAATGTGGTGTTAACATTTATTTACCGCCTAATGCATTTGCATAACAGCTAAAAGAAGTGGCATGCTAGAGGTTCCACCTGCAAATTAAGGTATTTCCCTGTAATTCTCAGTTTGCTTTGGATTTGTGCTTATGTAGTAAAGGGAATATCTTTATAGAACTAATTAAATTTATCTTTTTTGCAACAATTCACTTCCCCTCATGAAAAAAAGTTTACATTTTCCTTTAACACAACAAATACTGATAGATTTCCTAAGACTGAAGTATTTTGCCTTTCTGCCTTATCTGGCTTGTATCCATGGCCTATAAAATGTATCATGCCTTTTACAAAAGCAAATTTTTAATCAGCTCTAGCCTTAGTGACCTTCTTTGGAGCATTCAAAGTACAAACCAGGCTTGGTTTACATATTGATAGGTCACTCCAGAACAAGATCAGTGAGCCATGGAAGTGTTTCCATATGAAACTGAGCCAATACCACATGCTGCAACAGTTGACTGTATTGAAAAACATCCTGAGCATGCATGGTAACTACCTTTTCTAGCTGAGCCTGGTCCAGACCTCCTCCAGACAGTCATCACTCTGATGCAGGTAGATCTAGCTGTGCCTCACATGATTTTCTCTGGATCCAGGCTGAATCCAGTCACTGTTTCTCCTCAGATGTCTTTCAGGCATGTCTCAATAAAGACCTCTTGTCCAAGAGCTTTCTATAGACACATGTATCCATAGTCAACTTAGGCTTCCAAAAAACAGGGTCTCAAACACTCACACTATAGAGTTGCAAACAGAAAAATGCTACTTAGCTCTTTAGGCATCTGGTAGCAGACCGTATCTTTAACACCAGTGGGAACTACTGTGTATATCACAGTAGACAGCCAAGTGATATACACGATACATGTAAAACTTGGTGGAGAGTCATTGTCACTTCCTTCCATTCTGAGATGTAGGAAATACTAAGGCAAGGCAGTTAGGCTGTAGCGCTGAAGGAAAGGAAGCAAGGCAGAGGACATGCCAAGCAGCAGTGACATGCAGCACCATCTCCCAGATCAGGAGCAGCAGGAAGTTTCCACGACATTCGGAAATTGTTTCTTTTTGGCAGCCTGGGAGTCAGAACTGAGTGGCCTTAAGGACATCCCATGCACCTCGTGGGGAAATGGCTGCCTGGTTTGTCCTTAGGTGGTCGTGCTCCAGGGAGAAAGGGAGAATCAGCAAGGCATACAAAATCCATATAATAAAACCTATAAACCACCAACATATTATAGCAAGAACTGTTATTAAAAGAAGTGACACAAGCATAAATAGATAGACCTACACAAAGGCAAGGGAAAATAACAGCACAGACTCCTCAAAGTAAATCAAGAGTTTGCTCTCTCTGCAGCTATCATAAATTATCCCATTAGCTGTTCCTGGAGACTGTTGTAATATTTCTGTCTTGAATGCAGACTGAGTAGAAATACATTTTCTTCTGTTTATTGGAAGAATTTCCCCAAATCACTAGCAGTTTTATTTTATTTTATAGACGTTTATACAAGGCTAGTCTCTCCAGCTGGGTAGAGAGATGCATGGAAACCTTCTATTTCAATGTCTTTAGCCAGCTTGCTGTTAGCCACTTTCAAAGCATCCTGAACATCTTATGAATGGCAAAAATCTGGAGCACTAAGTTAAATTGGATCTACTTCAATGCTAATTGCACTTTACTACCTACTGCCACTTGTTTTGTATACAATAGATAAGTAGCACAAATAGTTTTGTGGAGTTACTATGGGAATAGTCTATTTCTGTTACCCTTCTCAAGGCTGCACAGAGTGTTCCCTCAGCTTCACACTTAACCTACTCCTTGTGCTAACATTGTGTTGATGTTTTTAATCACCTGAAATATATTTGTTTTAATGACCCATATCCTGATGTCAACCTGGCCACAAAATAAGCAAGTTCATAAAAAACTGCTGGGAAATAGAAGGTACAAGTTCAAAGACAGGAATTTCTGTTCTGCCTGGTTTAAGGCCAGGCTGGCAGGCTTCCAGGGAGCAATGGTTGCATCTTGTTTACACAAAACTGAGCAGACGCCCTTCTGCCGTACACATTTGGAAGCCTACGATCAAGTGTGCACCTGCCCGGGGAAACGAGCAAAGCAGGCAGAGACCTCTGGAAAGGTCATTTTTTCCGATAGTCAGGAGGACAGCTAAAAACTGCCCCTCCTCTTCGTGTTTTGTTTTCAGATTAAATCTAGATTGCACTCTTGAAAGTGCCAAATCTGCTCCCAGAACTTGTAAACACTCATATTTCCTTTCAAATGTTTACAGCAGGGTAGAAAACAGCACAAGTTTTGGTCACTTTGCCCCAAAAGTGTGTATAACCACAGTGCAGTTAAAACATCTGTGCAGTCTTGTACTTGCCTCACTCCCATCTAGGACACAGGCCTGTGCAGCACCTTCTACAAAGAGCTAGGCTAAACCATTCCCTTATTTTACATGGATCACTAGATGGGGCCTCTCCAGTAAAGTATAATGTGCATTTTGTCCTTGCAGAGATATGGACTGTTTACCTCAGCTTGCTAAAACAGGATTTGATCTGCAACACGTTGAGCAAATACACCACTGTCTTTTAAAAAGGGGTAAAAGGAAATCTGAGGTAATGTATCACTCAGCCAAACTTTAATCCCTTGAAAACTCACACACAAGCAAATATGAAAAAGAAGACAGGTTAATTTTAAAAAGGCATCAAGTTAAGGCAAAGTAAGGTACTTCCTTTCTTGGATAAGGCAAGTGGTCCAGTGGCGGAAGGGGAAGCCACAGAGGTTTCTTCCCCTCACTGGGTAAGGCACCTTCCCACGGGACATCTATAAGGAATTATTGCCTGAAACATAGCTACCAAATCACGGATGTGCAACTCACTGAAAAAAATTCCTCTCCAAATGTAGCCATCGATAGAAGATTTGTTATCAAACCTGAAGGGTATTGCAAGCAGGATCACATTGTTTAGGGTGAGTCTAGAAGTAATACATTAATGCAATGACTTGTGTGAGAATAGAGAAAGTCTGCTTACAAAATTTGCAAAGCAATTGCAGCTGCTTTGGAGGACAGGATCGGAACTTGAAGTTGTCTTGACAAATTGAGAAGTAGGTCAAAAAGCAAAGAAGCAGGACCCTACAGAGACTCTTACCTACCCTCTGACCCGCAGGATCAGTTCTGTCAATTCAAATGCTTCTAGTTGTTTGTCAAACTCATTCTTAAAATCCTCTAGTGGTATTCCATGTGCTCCATATGTGTTTTGGTATTTTTTTTTCCAAAGGCTTAACTACATTTACTGCTAGAAGAGCTTTTCCAAAAAATAACCCAAATCTCCCTCAATGTAATTAAAATCTTTTTTGTCTTGTCCACATTGGACATAGAGGACATACTGTTTTCCTCTGCCTTTTAAAGTCTTACAGATTTATGTACCACTCATTCCTTCAGTTGTTTTTAAACTGAATCAGGTTTGTTTTAAACTTTCCCTAAGAATCATATTTCGTAGATCTCTGCTTTCGTCACAGTGCTCTCCAATCAGCCCATGTCTTTCCTGAAATGTATGGTGGACAAATATGGACCCAGGTCTCACTAATGTTGAGTAGAGCAGGTACACTTTTTCAAATAATGCTCCTTACAATACAGCATTTATACCCTATCCCGTTTT
>JAOXNH010000004.1:7139081-7156868 GCA_028566575.1 Bartramia longicauda
TAAGGCCGTTACGCCTCGTTTAAATCTGCCGCCGCGGGCGCTGGCCCCGCCCTTGCCGCCTCAGCAACCCGCCCGCCAGCTCCCGGCTCTCGGCACAGACCTGCCGCCCTGCCCGCCTTCAAAAGCCCTCGAAAGGAGCTCCTTGCCCATCTTTTTTGCCGTGATTCCTTCGCCCCAGCGCAGATTTACCTGCTCCGGAGGCCGGTCTCAGCGAATGTTTTTCTATTAAACGTCTTTTCTGAGTTGGTTCTGCTCTGCTTCATTGTTCTTGAAAAATCTCTAGAGGAAGTTCAGAGGATAGGGAGAGGGAGTTATTGTGTCTTTCCAAATGAAAATGGCATCTCACTAACAGTCACAAGGTCTTCCAGCCCAGTTAGCGTTGTAAGAAATAAGAAAAATACTGTACTTACAAGCTTCTGGACTTATAATCACAAAGAGACAAAGCTAATTGTAGGCTATCTTAATTCAAATACTCCATAGAGCTTTCCTAAAAACGATATGATCTGCCACAGGTCGGTGCAGAGATCTATGTGGAAAGCAGACATTGAGGTAAAGTACTTTTACTTCCCTGCTCTTCATCTTCGGGTGAAGCCACTTGACCTCCTGTAGGCGGCCACTTTATACTCTTGTGTATAAAATAGGGAAGACTCAAGTTTACTCTGAGTCTGCCATATACAGAGGCTGTTTGTAACCTAAACTCACCAAAGCCCTCTGCGTTCCAGGAATGAAAATAAAAGGTTGCAGCAACAAGGCAGAATTTATTTTTTTCCTGATAGAAAGACCCAGAAAGTTTCTATTGCTTCATCAGCATGAGACAGCTTCTACTCAACTACTCAACTTTTATAACCCAAGCTATGTTCATGGGTTTTGTATGTCCTGGAATCTGGACCTTTCAGCCTATTGCAGGGTTTTTCAACGTATATCGCCATTAATAGCTAGATACCTTTGTTCTCTGACCATGAGAACTGAACAATGTGTGCCACGTCACATCCTGCTTGCTTCAAAATCTAAGAGCTCTTCATCTCTTTGTTAGTTATCTTTTCATCATTGTCATTATAAAAATGGGTATGTAGTTGAAAATGGGTCATGTGAAAAAAACCCCAAATGATGTCCCAAGACATAATCACAACCCTTAAATGCCTACATTTCACTGGGTTCAGTGGAGCCATCGCGATTTAAGTAATTCTTTTCATGGTAGTCAATGATCAGAAATTATTTCTGCATATTCAGTAATGCTTCATCACTCATTCTTTACACACTATAATAGTTTATTTTTCAATTTATACTTACAAATTTGGTCTCTGGAGGTTAGTGATATTTTCACATATTCATATAAGCTCTTAGTTTCATAAATGTAGTGTCATGAATAATTGTCATCACCCAAGAGGGATGTAAAGCCTACCAAGTTCTTTCTTAAAAAATTGAATAAACCTTATCTCACACCAGGGATTTCTTCGTTTTAAGTGTCTCCAATTAATTACTGTTGCCTGGTAGATTCATAAGCTACCCAGTATTTCCTGGAGAGATGTACAGGCAGAATTCTTTCAGACATGTGCATCCAGAAAATAACACTTGCTAACTAGAGATAATGCTTCCCACTGATTGTGTTAGCAGCTAGTGTTCCTTATGTCTTGAACAGTTACAGTCTAGAAAATATTTACAACTTATTTTTATCCTTCCTTTTTCTCCCTCTCTCCCAGGGTGTCATATGAGATCTGACTGTGTATCGCTAGCTTTTTGAAGTGTCCTTGATATAATTTGGAGCCAGCCTGTTTTCACGTGAAAGTATTTTAATGGATTTTAAGGAAGAAGCTCTTGCTCCATCTACTAAATATGGTTTATGTTAGCTTCACCTTTCAAACTGCCTGAATGCATGAAGCCTCCTGCAAATTTACAATGTATATACTACGAGGTGATACCTAATTCAGTTTATGCTATGGAAGTCTGATCCAGTTCCCACAGAAATAAATTAAAAGCATTGTGTTGACTTAATGAAAATTGGATTTGACCCTAAAAGGGTAAGACTCTGCTGATATGAACAGAAGGGAGAATATGGTATTTCTTTCAGTGTTTAAAGCAAGAATGAAAAATCAGGCATCTCTTATTAGAGAGAAGGAGAGCAATAAAGACATTATACCAGTGAAGTCAGCAGAGATAAACTGCTATAAATTATTTCAAATGAACTATGTCATTCTGACAAATGATGCAAAACCACAGTAGCTGTTACGGCCTCAGGTTAAAACCAAGACACAGGAATGTTTTGCGTGAGAGAGACTCTACTGCATTTATGAACATAGGAACATATATTTAGCTCAGTATTTTCATCTATTTCATTTTATACTTGCATTTATGTTCCCATCTAGGTTTCCTACTCTTATTTCTTACCAGTCATACACCTGCTACACTCCTTGCTTAGGGATTTTGTGAGCTATTACAAATTCTGCTTAGAGAATATATGTTTCAAACCCTATCCCTATGGAACACTGCATCCACACTATAAGATGGGGGTTTTTTTAACTCATATGCTACAGCTTTTGTATTTTGCAAATAGTAATTCATGTAGGGATAGAGAGTTCCATGAAAAACAACTTGGCTCCTTCAGTAGAGGTCCAGAGGTCTGCCTGTGCTCTGCATATAATATGTTGGAGAAAACAGTCTCCCTGAAGCTTCTGGCATGCTATTCTTGCTCCCTTGGATCTTCCAGAGGCAAGTACAGCAGTTGAAAAAATTGGAATTGTTCTGTGCCACTAAGACTGTGTGTGACTGGGCATTTTGGGCTACATGGAATTAGCTATGAAACCCTTTCTGATACCTTACACATAGCGTGGATCAGACTGAAGCTGTTGCCACTCGGTGAGCATGAAATGAGATGGCACCCATTTATTCCCTCCTTACCTAAACCCCTCTGCAGCATTCATTTCTACTAGGATAATTACTGTGTATCTAGATCCACCTTGTAACAAAACTTAGAATGAGAATAATCATCACCAACGAAATGCAGAAGCAGAATCTGTTAAAGCTCCTAATACTTTTACAAAAGACAGAGCAGTATACTTATCCAGAATACAGATTTTTGGAAAATTGTGCTTAAATATAGCAACATTTGACTAGTAGCCACCACTAGAGAAAATAAAGTTGCTGAGCCTACAGTCAGCTTATACATTTTTTCTAGTTAATTGTTCTGTTTTTCAAGTGAAAAAGTGTATCAGACGTTAAGCGCAGCTGTTCTTTGGTGGGACAGTTCCCATAACTGAGAACTACAAAGAAACAAATAAATCACATGCTCGTTTCAACTTTGAGGTTCATCATTAAAGTGGCTACACGTTAAGCATGAAATATAAGTAATAATTTTAGAAGAAAAGCAAGTGAGACACTATTACTAAAGACAGCGAATAACCGCTGATATGGATTTGATTAATACATTAGCAATAACAAAATAATCCAAATAATGTTAAGTTTCCCAGCACTATGCAACTTTTTTTGCAATTACATTTTACCTCTCTAATATAAACATATAAGTTTACCAAGGGGCAGCTATCCATTACGTTGAACAGTAAACTTACATATTCATTTATATAATTCTCAGTATCAGCAGTCTATTGTAAAAAGCAAAGTTAAGGTAATGTAAAGTTTTGTACTTAGGGTATGTTCTACAGCCCATTGGAGTCAGATGCAGTCTCCCACTGAATTCCCAGCACTAAACGGAGCCTTATTAATGTGAGAGGTTTCATACCGAGGAGTGTAATTGCTCTCGGGTCTGTCTGCCATCCACTGATGTAGGTGAGAAAGTGAGCACCAAAACTGTGATTCAAGCTCTCTACCAGGTTTTACAGCTCTATATTGCCTGGAGGTTGTGGACAGCAGCAGTGACCAGGAAAGATTTGCTGCTGCCCAGCCCTCAGCAGCCCAATCTCAGCAAAACCTGAAGCAAAGGCAAATTGCTCTGAATTTTTCCACTTGCATTAGGCCGGTGATGAATTTTATGCCCATGGAGGTTGTGCTTGGTGGAGCCAGGGACCCCACTGGCACTTCCCAGCTGCACTGTGTCTTTTCCCCCTTCAATGGTAGAAGGGTGGCCCGCCTGATACTGCTGACTGCACAGCTTCAAGCATCTGCCGTCTCTCTTTAGCGCTGGCGTGCTGCCAGTTGACTGAAGACCCAAACCCCAAATGAACTGTTAATGGATAGAGAGGGACAAGGCAAGAGTTAACATGAAACATTTGAAACCAAATTCTCCATATATTTTGCTCAGTGAAAATGATTTGTGAAGGGAAAGAGATAATAGCTGTTTATAAAAGTGGCGGTATGTGTTACTACTGTGAAATACAACCA
Organism: Bartramia longicauda; assembly: GCA_028566575.1. NCBI lineage: Eukaryota > Metazoa > Chordata > Aves > Charadriiformes > Scolopacidae > Bartramia > Bartramia longicauda. The sequence goes on from JAOXNH010000004.1 coordinate 7,143,414, forward strand.
AATCCTGATAAAAACAAAATTATATAAATTATAAGAGAGGCGGTTGAACCTACAGCACTGACATTTAAAATAGTAAATATTGGGATGAAGCAAACAAGTGAATAATGCCTTTCCACAAAACATTGCTCATAATAATTGACATTTTCCGTCCTTATTTTAACACCTTGCTGTATGTTAAGTAGTATTGCCACATTAAAATATAAATTTCAAATGTGAAATGTTACAAAAATAACTCCTCACTACTTTGAGGAAAGATGTCAATGCCAAACAAAATTAACTCACCAGCAAAAAGCAGCTTGTCTTCGGCTATGGATGGACTGCAAAGAAATAAGAAGACATTTGTACAGAGGTAAACAGAGTTGGAGTAGGGCGCTATAGTTAATATTACACATTATATTTTGTCTGTGCTGTATTATGCCCATCAACTGCTGTGCCTCCAGGCTTGGTCGGTGAAAGTCAGTTTTATTACTAAGAAGTACTTTTAATATTTAGTCTGCTACAACCAAAGCAGTTTTGCACTTCAAAGGGAATGATTGTATTTATTCCCTCATTAAACAACATATTTTTCAGCTGGAGACAGGTTTCGTATTTTGAAGTGTCAATATTAAAAACTAATATCTTCTTATGTTGAGGATGTTATCTACTGATTAAAAGAAGGATCCAACTGAACTGGTCAAGTTACTTCACATCTCTCTGAGATATCAGCACTCCTAAGATGGGATTGATGATACCTGCCTCCTTCATGCAAAGATGGGGCAAGGTTTATTAGCTCTGGATAATGTTGAAATGAAGGATAGTGATCCTGGGATGTGAGGAAGATTTTGTTCTTCCTCCCAGCCAGCATAAAACTCATGTTTCACGGTCTGAAGCCGGTGTGGTTGGGCTTTAGCCTATCGACCCACTGATTCAGTCAGACATTAAGGTAAAATAAGCAGCATGTAGCTGAACATTTAAACTTCGAAATCTTTACTGTAAAGGGTAAGTTAATGCCAGATTAATTAGCTCCCATGAAGTTTAGTTTTTGCACTGAATAATGCAGCTCTCTTAAGGCAGACCAGCTTTTTCCGAATTCTGCTGTTACGGATGACTTTTCTCAGTCTGTCACCACCCTGGAGGTAAAGATTCTGCTATAGTGTGATGTTTTTAGGGCTTATCATAAAATTTTATTTTTATATTTATTTTGAAGTACTTGTGCAAGACTTTACAAGCATGTTGTTTTCAAGGAAGGAGGTGTGGTGCGTTTGTTTATTCTCAGATTGCTTTTGGACTTATAGACCTTTCCCAGCTTAACAGTTATATCTGAATTACATTCCTGATTCCAAGCTTAAGCAGAAAAGGCTAATTGCTAAGAGACTTCATGTACACAGAGCTACTGATTGCAATTAGAGTATAATATACAAGAAGGCTGACAGAGATTACAGTTTGTTATCTGGCCTCAATCAACTCACATGGACCAGGGTTGTAAACTTTATTTCCCATCACATGCCTTCTCTGTATATTCCTTAGTAGTCAGCCTTGAAAGACACCAGTTATAATCTACATGCCCTATTAAATTTTCATAAATATTCAACTTCAGTGGTGATTTGCTGAGCACCCTGTACTTGATGTTCTCTTTCACCCTGGCGTAATTTCCCTTGATAAACATTGATGGAAATGCAACCAAAGGCAATTGACACAATTTCCCTTTTTCATTCTGAGTGTAGTTGCTCTCAGTTTTACTCTATTTCCACATGCCAAGGATCAGCTGTCTCAAAGAAGAAGGCATTCTGCCTGAGAGAGAAGGCTCCCTGTTAACCACAACATCTTTCCACAATCTGTGACAATCTCCTCCAGTCATCTAGAAGTCTTTTACCATTCATTTTCATACTCAAGGATAGCATTAATATTGTGGTGGAAAACCTTATTAAAAATGAAAGCTGCTGTCACTGTTAGCAATCAAGAAGCCCTCCTTCCCTACACAACTCTGTAACTTCCCCTTGAAAAGGTGCTTCCCAGAAAACAGGTATTTCCAATTCTGTTTTAACCAAAAATAGCTAGGAGTAATTTTTTGAAAGGTACTTTTTAGAGGTTTATTTATTCTCTAAGAGCTGTGGTATCAGGAGCATCAGCATGAAGTTTGGCAGTGTTTCATCTCACCTCAACAGAATTCATAGCACTGATCTGTCTCTAATTACAGCCCACCCAATATTGAGTGACAATACCAGCTTCACTTGCTCAAAAATAACAGCACCAATTGCTACATTCCTTAAAGTTTTTACAACATTTGATAGTGAGACTTCAAAATAGGAAGATAACCAGAAAATATATAAATGTATTTTTGTAAGGCTTAACTTTGTCTATGATGGCATTATGTACACAGAATGCTTTCTGCAGACATGCCTCCAGTTTACATATTATTTCCTTGCTTGAAGCCCTCCAAAGATTAGTGAGCACGTCAACATCGGTTTATACAACAGCAGCCTCCAGGGCCAAAACGTGATGCTTGTAAGGTTGGAAATTCTACAGTGAAAATGTCTTAAATGTATGAGTGCGTCACTTTATTCTTAGTGCAAGTTAAAAAGCATCATCAACATGTTGAAAATGTCAAATGTTTTCCATTCCCTTTCATTTTACAGGAAACTTGTCACCATGCTCCTAAAGATTCCAGGGTTTCAGCAATTTTCAAAAGCTTCTCTGCAAAAATTTCCGATTTTGTTCCCTTCCATTTGCCAGGCAGTATTCCTGTTTCCCTTTTGTTTGCTGTAGCCGCAGGAGCCAACCTGGTTGCCTTAGTTTGCATGAGCAAGACTGTGCAGAGGTAGTCAGACAAATGAACTTACCAGGGAACAGACACAGTCAAAGAGCATCAAGAAAATTTGAGCCTTCTGTTCCCTGTAAAACTTCCACATTACAAAGCAGACACGGAAAAGGAAGTAGAAACCATGTCATGGGTAGTACATATTCACAGGTGAGCGGACCTGAGCCAGGGATTTTCTGCATCTGGGGGATGATATGGGAATGGGGAGGTGAACGGAAGGAGTCAAATAGCTGTTTGTGTCACCAGGAGACAGTCTGTGCTGGCATCACTCTCAGAAAGGATCTGCTCCCTTCAAGCTTTCCATACCATTGTCCCCAGATCACAGACCAAGAGGCTCAGCCACTTGTAGCCACTTCTGCTCAAGGACTATTACTTCTAGATCATGTAAACTGATGTAGAGTAAGAAATTACCTGATTAGGTACCCTGCTGTGCTCTCCAGTCTAAGCTGATACTTGAAGGTGGGCATCCTTCCACACAGCAGCTGTAGAGATGCAAAATTTAGAGATGCTGTTCATCATTAGAGATGCAAAACTGGTGCAATATAACAATACAACAGGTACAATATAATAGCCTAATTCAAAACCTCCTGAAGTTAGTGGAGTGACTCCCATAGATTTCAAGGGGATTTTGCTCAACCTCAGAGGACCACATTTTTCTGAAGATATTTAGATGCTTAATGAGATTTTCAAAAGTACCTTAATAGATTAAGCATCTAGTTACACTGAGATTTAGGCACCTAATTTTCCTTTCATTAGATTTTTCTTTTGAAAATGCAATGTCTGGGTGCCAGCTGCGTTTCTAGGGATACAAAGATCTCTGAAAACTGGACTCTTAGCAATGTGCCAGAGAGCACGTGCCATGTCAGTGAGCAAACTAAGGACCACCAGCTCTGTCGTTTCTGCAGAGGCTGTGGCTCTCTTTTTGAAAGTCACCAGGTCAGCCTTGGGTGTCAATGACATTTCAGTGCACGAGTACATCTGGTTGACATGAATAAAAATAACTGTAAATAGAGATATCAAAAGTAACTGCTTGTACTCTCCATTCCATATTAAGTTTTATGGAAGAAATGACACATTTGTAATTATTACCCATGGAGGCAAAAAAGGAGAATCTCAAATCCCCTTTTAGTTTTGGCTTTAAAAGTCTGAATTAATTTATTTTTATTTCCTCTGGAGGTTTTTTTTTATTTTCCATAGTGGCTGAAAACTTCTTGTGCATCATACTTCCTATTTATTTAATTTTTAAATCCTTCCTTTAAAGCTCTGTGTCCTACACTCCCTCTTATTTTTCACTGAAACTTTTACCATGAAAAAAAGAGAAGCAGGCAGTTAGGGTAAACGCTATCACTTTATTTAACTTGGCCTCTGCGTAGACCCACGTATTTGTTTATGATTTGCAAGGTTTCTGCTTTCATCCAGGCAGAAAATGGTTGCTAAGCAGCAGATCCCTTTTTAAAAGGCAAACCAGGACCTGATCCTGCACTGACTTGTGCGTGTGGTTATTCACAGGGTTATGCCAAGGAATGGGAAGAAGCTAACTTATACATACCTCCCACCTATGGACTGATATGTGCCTCTTTATAATTCACACAGGTGTGTACATGTGTGTACATATATATGTTCATATAAAGATAAAAAGAAAGTAAGTTTCTGTTCTTGTATGTATTTCTGGGTGCGTTGTTACAACTTGACTTAAAATCTACTATCTGTCCTCTTAAATGAATTAATAATTGCCTAAACTGTGATGCTGGTGTGAAGTTAATCCACTGATTTTTGCCTTAGAAAAATCCAACATAAAAACCTTGCATCACATTTGGGTGGTTTTTTTTTAGTTTCTTACCAGACTTCAAATATAAAAGTAAAAAGCTTTGAAAAAAAACCTGACAGGTTCGTAATATATACCAGAACTATCAAGTAAAGTCTCAGCCTTTCTTGTGTTGTCATGTCTCTGCCATTATTTTTACTAAAAATTACTTATTTGTTAAAATTTATGCAAATGTGCGAGATGTGTGAAACTGTAAAAACATTTGGAGATTTCACTCCTTAATCCTTCGCTGAATTTTTACATTTGATCTTGAACACAGCAGTCAGGAGGATCCATGCTGTCTTCTCAGCTCATAAAACAGACCAAAAGCCTTAGAGGAGATGAGTACAAATATATAGGTTTCATACATTTATCATATTAATATAATATAAAATGATACATGGTTATCATATAATTTTAGAAGTGCAGGTGATGTGACTTTGACAAAACCAACCTAAACTGCTGGAAACCACTGTTCCCACATAGTACCTAGGACTGGTGTGCTTTTTATCTTCAGAGTACTTTATACACTTTACCTAAATCTCTGTATTGCTCTTGAGAGACAAGTCGAGCATTTGGTTGCCGGTACAGCACCTGATAAGCCAGTCAAAGCACTGCAGTGGCTTTTTTAAACCCAACAGAGGGAATTAGATTGAGGAGAGGTGTCATAAATTCCTCAGTTCATGAGCTTTGTGGTCAATAGGCCTGACCGTATCCCATAAAAGCAATGCATGAAGTTCCCTGGATATGGCACAGATTGCCAGGTGACTTGGGAGGAATCACATAGTTTATCCACATCTTTTTTCTTTGTGCACATAATGCAGTGGTCTGGCATGGCTCTGTAGGCTCTGGAAGTAACAACCAGGGAGACACACATGTGCCAGACTGCTCCATCTTGGGATCACAGCAGGGCTACACACAGACACACACTTAGATAACTCCATTTTCAGGTCACTGTGCTCTCTCTTCCCTCCGCCACCGCCTGCATCTTTGTGGAAAATCACACGGTCACTAGAGTTAAATGACAGGGAGCTGAACATGTTCAAGTGTAGCAACAATGTCTGACAAGGAACAAGGTAATTTTTAAAACAAGCTTCTGCCACCCTGCCTTTCCCTGTTATTTTTATAAAAACAGGAAACTAAGTGAATGGTCGAGAGGACTGCAGCTTCTTTGTACCACTGGAGAAGTTTTGGGCATCAAACAAAGGCTGTGGCCACAGCCTCATCCAAATGAATCCCTGTATGCGATCCCAGGGACCCAGAAGAGGAATGAGATGACGTTACTTCAGAAGAGCACGAAGAGTTCCTTTTGGAGGTACATACAGGTCAGGTTAAATCCCTGGCATAAAAGTTATGGAGGAAAACAAAACAAAGTTCAAAAGCAAATACCTGAAGAGCAGGTTGTTACACTGCTGTTTGAAATACTACAGAAAGGGGACAAGAAAAAGTTGGTCTTAATCATCAGTGTTGTTTTGCTAATCCAGATGGGATTACACAAAACAATTCAATGAGAATTTCAATCTCATCCTGTACCTGTGTTTATTATTTTTTCAGTATACCCACTTCCATAAGCTTCAATACTTAATGAACTATATATGAACGCATTCCCAAAAAAGTGGAGGTGTAGCCTAAACTTCTCAATTTTTCCCAGGGCTGCTAACGTTAATTTGCTTCTACAAGGTATTCCAGCCACCAACATTTTAACCACTCTGGTGCCTACCTTGGTCAGAGAAGGTCTAGACTGTATGGTTATCTAAAAAAGCTGTGTTTCACTATTGCTTAAATAAGACAATTCTGTTACCTCCAACCTGAATTTTAGATGTGTGTAATCATTGCTTCTCCTGATTTCTGTAACGTTGTGTCAATGTCAGAGTTTTAAACAACTTCACAACACAACCTTCTTAGCATATGAAAACTTAATGTTTTGCCCAAAACTCTAGTTCTTGGGAAAATTTATTGCTGTTTCTCTTTGGTGTTGAAAAGCAAAACTGATTTAAAGTATATTTTTAAAAAGCCAGTGGGAAGTTAAAAAGGGAAGTCATACACATGACTCATGGTCCTGGAAACAGCTGTACTGCTTTTGGTGACAAAGGGTGGGTTTTATGCCTTATTTAACTTTAGGAAAATCAATATGCCGGAAATGTACTGAGTCAGAAAGGAATTTGACCCAAAATTTTAAAAATAATGCAAGCTGTCTCATCTTGTTCTTTAAATGGGGGTTCTTTGTCCCTCCAAATATCTTACTTTGTGTCATGTCCTGAGAAAAGGATGAGTGACATGTTTGCAGTAGATTTGGTCACTTGGGAACAGCATAGACCGGATAGGCTCAAAGTTAATCACTGCTACATCATGAGTGCTTAACAATTTCAATAAAGAGTATGTTAGTCAATTAAAAAACACCAAAATTCCAAGTTGCACCCAGCCTAACTGCAGGCATCTTCATGAGAGATAAAAAGGACTATATGGTACAACTCCATCTCTACAGCAGCCACATTCCTCTGGACTTCAACCTTCAGAGATCCCTGTAAGTCCTCCCAAAACCGCTCATTTCCACATCTACCCAGTACTAAGGAAACCAGAGCAAGAATGTGAGTTGTCTTTCTAAGGCACAAATTCTATTTGATACAAAAAATTTTGGATCCTGAAAGAGTAACCTCTCCTTCAGTATGTACTGGAAATGATTAATTTTGTGCCTGGCTGCAGTTTGTTTCCCAAGACCTCTAACAATGGTTTATCTTATGTTTATTGTTACAATATTCTGTTCACATACTACTGGATAGCGTACTACTCAAAACTAAACAAAATCAAAATATCTGAGAAATATATTAAGCAAGTCCAGGCCTATTTATATTGTACGTATAAGAAATGCCCTTAGGCCAATGGTCCATCTCGCCCAGGTTTCTGTCTCCAACAGTGACAACTAAAAATACTGTTTTGGGAGAGCCCATGAGCCTGACCGCTTTTTGTGGTCCCTCCTACTGCCCAACACCCAAAACTGTGTGAATGATGTTAGAAGATACATCTCTGCCTATTCCTTTTAGTAGCTATTGATGTACTTGGCACCCATGAATCTGCCCTATCCCATTTTAAACTGGCCTCCATCACTCCCCGTTGAAACAAATTGCAGAAGTTCATTACACGCCATTTAAAGAAGTACTTTCTTCAATCAAAGTTTGAAATCTACCTCTTACTTGTTGTAACATACGCCCCCTACTACTGAAGGACTTAGTGAATAACAGTTCGTCGTTCACCCACCACCTTCATTACTTTGTAGTTATTTTGCCCTACTGATAATAAAAGAAGTACAAGTAGTCACTTTATGGTATGGCACTGCTTGTGCCTTCTCCTGGTCTTCTTAAATATCAAGCCAGGGATATCTAGACACCATAGCCCATTGTACGTTGACTGTAGCAGTAAAGTAGGTGTAAGAACTGCAACCCAGCGGCCCATTCCCATGCAAACTCAATCTGTTGAATGACTCAGGTTGAAAAAAACCCAGAAAAATCTCCTCAGAAAAAAAAAGTTGTTTCTTAGCTTCGGTAATTTCATTGTCCTACGTTACAGCATGTCCCAGCAAATAATTGCATTGGTGTCATGGGGATGGGGGGGGATAAAAAAACAGTGAGCCATAGGGCTCTTCCCAGCTGTTTCTTCAGCGGGATTTGCAGATGTGAGGCAACAGCAGTAACATACAATAAAGGGAAACCGTGTTTGCCATATTCCCATTTTGTTAGAAACAAATCCAAAACCTCTCCTCTCTTCATTATGCATGGAATCACAGACTCCAGAATACATCCTCTTTTACTCCTTGTTTTAAGCCTCATTTTCAGAATCCTGTAAGCATGTGTCTAACGGAGGTATGTGCTGAAGTGCTTGTCCTATGAAATCTCCTGCAGTTTTTGGATTTTGTCCTGGATTTGGTCATTCCAAGTGAATGACAACAGGCTGTGAAATAAACTATTGTAGATTATCTCTGCTGTTGTGCTGGAGAGTCCTGTACACCAGCAAGAAAGGGACTCCTCCTTGTGACAGCTGATATTCTCATCCTTTCCCATTCCCCTGAAGGCAAAGTTACTACAGCTGCAGCCTGTATCTCTTCCTCTTTAGCTCATTTTCTCTATTTCATCCATCTGAATCATGCATCCACCACTGAAATTAAAATTCCCGGGGAGAAGCACACCACCTATCCAAAAGCACACGGCAATGCTACACTAGTCCCTGAAATCCGCAGTGCATCTGATCCTCAGCCAGTACTCCAGTCCCAGAGCAATGGAGAGGGGGCAGAAGGTGAAGGACGTGGCATTATTCTGCAGAGCTGGCTTTCTTCAGCCACACAGGCTCAGAACACGTTTCCCATATCTAGGAGTAGTTTTCTCACCACTCGGTCTCCTGTTCCTCTAGATACAGCAGCAGCTGCATGCACAGCGCAGGTGGTCTCAGATAGGAGAGCAAGTTTCTGCATCTGTCCATGGGTTTGTGGAGGAATTACATCTCATTTCACCAGCTGCTTCTCCGACCTAAACTCTGAGTAAGGGAGGGAGGCAGCAAAGAGCTTGGGAGCACGCAGACAGAGCTCAGAAGTGAGCAGTGTTGAAAGTTTTGGTAATAAATGAAGAGTTTTGGGCAGTGTAGCTAGAGGTGTGCCTGAGGATGTGAATGGAGACTGGAAAAATGGCTGTGGATAATAATGAACTCAGCAAGTCCAAAGTTACAGAGAAGCCAGGATGGGCAGGGTTGAATTCGTGAAGACAGTTTGTGGAAGAAGATGAACTGAGTCTGTAGGTTGAAAGGGTAAAGGAAAACCATGTAATGGCTACAGTTGAAAGGAAAGATGTCACAAAGTGCCAAATAACATCTCCTTCATTCTGCTTTTTGTTGTTCAGTTGTTTTTCTTTTGTTCTTTTTTTTTTTATTATTCTGAAATTCAGAAGCCCTGGAAAGCTCAATAGTATTTCCTTCTTTTAATCCCTCTACCAGACTTTTCACTGTGATCAGGCCATTATCCATTCTTTCACCAAATATACAGTTTCCCAGTCCCAGTGTTTCATTTTTTCAAAGAGGTGGTTAGGAAGATACTACAGCAATACCTGCAGCTAGCGAGTTATTTTGGCCATCAGCCTTCACTGATGACTTAAAACAAATGCAAGTTTTTAATCTTATTCAAATGATAATACATCTTTCTGGATATTTCCTCATGCTGAGTTATTCACATTCGTAATATGATTCGTATATAACCTCTTCTAAATGGTTATATAGAAGTGAAAAAGAAGCATACATGTATGAGTCACATATTATTCTTTGCATCACAAAAGAACAATAGCATTAGGGTAAAAGTGTTGATATAGGACTTGGGTAATCCAAATTTAACTCATAATTTTGCTACATTCTTCCTTTGTAACTTGAACCAATGACTTAGCCTTTTTGAGTCTGTTTCTTAAAATGTGAAAGGAGATCTATAAATCTCTCCGAGTTGTGAGACTACCATCATTAATCTCGGTGATGGCATCATACATTACAGTGGGGAAAACTCCAAGAAAAGTAACTATGGTAGATTTCCAAGCAATGACAGGGCATACTCCCGATTCTTTCTTAAAAAGGGAATGACTACAAAAACCAAAAGGGATCCAGCTTTCGCTTACAGATTTGAAATGTGTTTTCTTTCTCAAGGTTGTGGCTGCAACTTTATAAATGGTTATGCCACTTCCCCTTTCCCATCAAACACATTTCAGATCTCATTTGTTCATAAGCGAAAGGAAATGATAAGGCATCCCATAAAAGCACCACAAGAGTAAAGCCAATGGCGATTGTTCTCTCTAAGGAAGAAGATGGACTTTATCACCTTGGTTTTTGCCAAGTGATATGAAAGCAGACAATGAAAATTGCTGAAGAAAGGGCACTCAGAAGACAGACCATAAATGAACAAGAGAAAACCAGAGAAATGCCAAGAGACAAAAATTAAGAGATGAAGACAGATTATCAGTTAACTTCTTTTGGGGAAATCCAAGACAACATCCCCAGTTTCTTTTCAGAACTTCAGGCCTCAGTGCCACAAAGTGAAAACATTTCTTTGGACTGATATAAAATGAGCATCTGCTTTGTTTGCTCTAGTAACTGTTAGAATTCGCAAGAGCTGAATACACACTGTATATATTGGAGTTTTGTTTGGTCTGTGTGTATTATCTGAACACTGCTTGTATAAAACCACTAATACCTTTCCCTCTTCTTCCTAAATACATATCACTCCTATTGTTTGAGACTGATATGATAATTAAAAATGTAAAACTGTAAGTAAACCGTACTGCAATTACCTGAGTAATTAGATTCAAAGCAACTCACAGGGCTGATTGGATAAGTGAAGTAAATGTTACTGAAGTCCATTATTTCACAAAATTACCCAAGGGGCCACTCCTCGTTCCCACAGAGTTCAAAGGTAAACATGTTTTTAAGTATTATAGGAGTAGGAACTTGCTGTTGACTGGTAGGGATGGTTGAAGAGCTTTGAAGCTGGAACAAAATACAAATTACTATCACACATCAGTGATTATCTTGGCACTATAAACATTTATATATCAGCATGTTACAAACTCTTTGTGTTAGGTATGACAATAAAATAATTGAGTCCTTAATGTGAGTATCAAAATACCATATTTCATCTCAATAAAAATTGAGTTTATTCTTCAACTTCCTCTCCTGAGAATCCTGGTGTGTTAACATACAACACATAAGAACAGCACTATGTATTGCACATACACATATTTTTTTTAATAAATAAGCTGGTCATTTCACAGCACTGTTTGGCCAGATAACGCCACTATTAATAGACCAGTGTAACACGAGGCAGCCTGTACCAGTTCTCATTTACTGTGCTAGAAGGATGGAGCCAAAAAGTGAAATGTATGACCTTATCATGGAATTTGCTGTCCTTGGGAGAGCAGATACATGTGACACTGAGTGTCCGTTACATACTCTTGTTGCATTCAGTTTATTCCAATTGGCAGCCATCATGCTGGAATTTTAAATGTCTGCAGCCTTTTTGTCTCAAGACTGTGCAGTAATTCAGATTCTTGGAGGGACACTGGTGTTGCAGAAACAGTAGGTTTTTGCTCCAGATGTGCTCCTTTACAATTTCCCCCTGTGCTGCTCTATCTTCCATAAACCTTTAAGTGCTCCTCCTATTTAAACTTGTGTGCATGTTTTCAGAGTGTGTGGTATTTTGATTATGCAGGTTTTCTGTGACCGCATTACAAGGAGTTGGCAACCTAAGGTTGCTTCTGTACATGAACTGATTCCTGATTAAATTAATACGTGGGCTGACTTGTGCTTAAGGGGACAATTTCCTTAAGTATAAACAGTATATGCAGACATTATGCAGACATTAAATATGAACATTTCCCATTTAATTGTGAGATATTTGGTAGTATTAGAATTGCAATCAGAAACTACCAGCCAAATAAAAAACCAATAAAAGCTGGAAACAGTGACCTGCTCAGTTTTCAAAGAAAACATGCAAGCAATGGGGCCTCAGCCCCCTCCGTTATCCTCTTAGCCCAAACATTAAAGTGAATCCCACTGCAACAAGGTGTATCATAAAGTCCTCATAGCCCCTAACGATTGTAGCGTTCCTTAAACAGCCCCTGTCCCCCACATGTTTTCTAGCAAGCCATAGCCTCTTCAAGGCTCCAAGGAGAGGAGAGAGATGCTCCAGACACAGGTAGTTACTACCCCTGCAGAACAGAGGAGGTCCAGGCAGCAAAGATCCAGCCCCCACACAGATCTCTGGAGGAAACACTTGGGTCAATAGGCTGGAATTACCAATGCTACAGTCAGGGCTGCGCTGGAAGCAGTCCAGTTTGGCTCAGCACAACCAGCTGTTAAAACCACAGGCAGTTCTCCAACCTGCTCTTAAATGCCATTCCCATCATTTGCTTTCTGCTGCAGCTTCTTCTCATCATTCCCCATCCAGGCATTTTGGGTCACCCCTAGAACAGCGTGCCGCCCATTGGACACTCACCATATGCTGCACTTGCAGAAGTCCCACAAAAATTCCGATGAGTGCGGACTGCCCCGATTTTCATTTTATTGTATTCTGTCTAGATTCAGGAGTTGGGACGCTTAGTTTCTGTCAGTGTGGCCAGTTCTTGCACTTTTGTGATCTCAGGCACATCAGCCAGTTCTCTTCACGCAGTCGGCTCATCTGTGAAAACAAACAAACAAGAAAAAGCAAAGCATAAATATAAAAGTTATCTCCTTCCATGCATTTCTATGCTGCTGAATTTACATAAAGTTCTGACGTCTTCAAACAGAAACTGTTACAGAAATGCAAAGTGTTATGACTCATGTGAAAGACACAATTTCAACACAAACTCTGACGGCTAATTTCTACCTTCCATTCGGAGAGATCTCATTTTCATGGAAGCATTCCTCAGCCCTGTCAAAACCTACAATCTAGGACAGGCCAGTTGTAGCACTTGTCAACAGTTTTGGAAACAAATCATACCAATGGAAGAGACCTGTCCCAAACGTTAAACAAAAAAACCCCATGAACTCAGTTGAATGAACTCATGACATTGATGACATCAAAGACAATCTATGTATAAAAGTGTTATTTTTTCAGACACTGTGAAGCTGCAGTGTAATACAGAGCGAGGACACAGTTATAATAAATTTCTGTGTTCTTTGGAATAAATTATGAGTTTTTAAGATTAATTCGTTGCTCTGATCAAGAAACAACACAACTCATCTTTGGCTTGTCCCTGTGCACATCTGAAAAATAACCCTTTTTAAAGGAGGATTTCTCATTAACCTTCTGCCTTCCTGCTAGCATGGATATACAACAGGAAAGCTTTCCTTTCAC